>OZ038493.1:1286553-1416553 GCA_964036315.1 Acanthosepion esculentum
GCCTGAAATTATAACTTGTAACCTGAGATAAAAGTCAAGGTTTACACCCTGATGAAAGCCAGGAATTCAACTGCCACATTGACAGAATGGGTGTAAGTAAAAGGTCATAGGAAAAAAATGATATACTAATGTTCACCTAATACAAGGCCAAAGAGCCACTCAATATAGAGGCTTACTGTGTGGTGTTGTATGAGCATAAGTAATAGCAAGAAGTGAAGTTCATTGGGTTCATACAGGAAAGATAACAGTTAACCCTGAACTTGAAGATGTCAACATTGTTGTGATTGGGAAAACATCCTGCTCCACAAAGCAGCAGCTTTTGAGAAGAAGCGGTTTGAGTGGAATTTACTTCTTACTAATGGTTCATCCTTGTGGCATGGTGGGTCCTGGTTTTCAAAGGTCAGGACTGGTGGGAATCAATGAACGTAGCTTGTCAGAATACCTGCCATGGAAATAGCAATAGAGTTGTGAGAGAAACACAATGTTTTATCTGTGTGAAAGGGGTTACAGCGTGGAAAATAATTCCTCACCCACAAGACTATGCAGATGCTTTTGAACTCTATTAAGACAGGCAAGTGAAGACTGGGCACTTCCAGCAGAGAACTGGCAGTGATACTCCATTTTGGATCTGATCTGGCTTTTGTTAAAATAGTATATAACATGGTGAGTCAGATACAATGAACCGACCATTTTACCAACATCTTTAGCAATAGATTGTATGTACGAGTTCCATTTGATGTCTGTGGAGAGCTTGAGTCCCAACAGACATTAAAAACATGGAGCCTTCTTGAAGGTGCACCCATCCATCATGATAATTGAAAGTTCAGGGTCTGCTCATTGATGGTAGAATGTTACTAGTTTGGTTTTGGCTGTGTATTGAATTTATAAGCCTGTCATTCCCCCATTGAGGCATCTGAGCTAGGTCAGAAGGTGGATGAGTTGCCAGGTTCTGGTTATCTGGATTTTGGGAGGTGTACCTGTCAACTGTTGTATTATCTGCATAGATATTTACTAAGAATTGGAGTATGCCTAAGATCATTAATGTAGTGTAGGACAAGGATAGGCGTGAAGAGAAATCCTGAGGAATGCAGGCGCATTGATCTGATGGGCTTCTGATGACTGACAGTTAACAACAACCTTCAAGGACCTACCTGTTAGGAATGACTTGATAATTGAGAAAGCTCTTCTTGAGATTCCATAGCTGGAGAATTTATGTAGTAGCCTCTGATGCCACACCTTGTCAAGGGCCTTTAATATATCTAAGGTGATGGTCCTCGTGATGAATTTATTGTCTAGTGTTTCACTGATTTGGTAAGTTAAGACATCAGTTGTGGACCTAACAGGGCAAAATCCATACTGGTTATCATTCAGGAGGTTGTTCCTATTGAGGTGTTCAATAACTTTCTTATTGATTATAGATTCAAAGATTTTTCTGATGAGGTTAATGGGTCAATATTGCAACATGGAATCTTGAAATGAGGGCAAACAGTTGTAGAAAGTTGAAGGGGTGAAAATTTTGCCATTTGTGAAAATATCCAACTCATCCACAAAGAAAAAGGAAATTAAATGAAGAAAGCAGATAAAGTGTAAATGCAAAATTTTTATATTCCAAAAATATTTGAGGTGATCTACAAAGATTGTTCCTTTTCTTTTTTTTTTTGTCCAGTTCCTTCTTATGAAAATGGTTTTTATATGACATGAAAGAGACTAGACTCAGGAAGATTTCCTATTATTTCAACTCAGTCTGCTACCTGAACTCCATGTGAACTTAGTGCTTAATAAATTCTCCTTTATTTATACCTGTCATGCAGACATAGTTCTTGACACAAAATGCACATGAATATTTAAGAGAAAAAGTTCAGCTACATTTGAAATTGTGTTACTTGAAGACTATAAAATTTCTAATAACTATACATGTTTAAAAACTGAAAATTTGCCGATGAATATTTTGATATGTATTTTAAATGCCATATATTTATCTTAATAAAAATATAGTTTCTGTCTGTGTTTCTGAAATGATTGTAATTATTTACATTGTTTGGCTTGACCCTTTATTTCATCCACTGGGGTAGATTGTTCACTAAAACCAACCCTATGGTTGAGATATGTACATGACCCCTTCATACTCTGGCCACACCAGGAAGAGGTCCAGCTACTACCGGACCATGTAAACTCAATAAAATCATCAATACAGTTCACAATGGAGAGAGAAAACGACAACAAACTTGCCTTCCTGGATGTACTAATATCTCGAACAGAGCATGCATTCAAGACATCAGTATACTGCAAGCCTCCATTCACCTAACAATACCCCAACTTCAACTCCCACCACACATACAGTATCAAGAAAGGGATCTTCTGCTGCTTACAATGTCAAGCAAAAGTCATAAGTGGCAACCCAGAGACATATGAACAAGAAATGGTCAGTGTAAACTGTACCGTGCAATGTAGCAATTATCCTGGGTACATGGCAGCAGCTCCGACAAACTGGGATAGAAGGGTACAAGAGGATAACAACATTTAGAAAACATTTTCGTCTGCTTACCCTATGTGAAAGGATTATCAGAGAAAATACAAAAGATCTATGGTTCATATAACATCAGGATGACCATTAAAAGTGGTTTGACACTTTGCAGACACTGCTTCTCAGTAAGTCCCCCCCCCCGAGGAGAACATGATTAAGGACTTTGTGTACACCATCCTGTGTAGCTGTGGTAAGAAATATAAAAGAAAACAGGCTGCCCACTTAAGGTATAGCTGCAAGAACATTGTAAAGCCATAACATGAGGGAAAATAGAAAAATCAGGCATAGCTGACCACATATGCAGGTAAAAGGGAGATCCCCCTCCCCACCCTGTGGGATGAGGTTGAAATAATAGACTGAGAACATCACTGGAAAATATGTAAACTTTAGGAATCGGCACAAAAATCTCCTAAGTTGGCCAAGCATAGAAATGAATCCAATATGGGAACCAGTAATATGCAGTGCTAGAGAAAAGCAATAATAACAACAAAAATTGTAATATCAGCTCTGGTAAAAAACGGTAACTGAGACATTAAATTTATAAGTCCCAAAATGATTTTCAATAAAAACAGTTTTTATTTTCTCTGAAAATGATTAATTAATAGAATATGTCCTAATAATATGTCCACTATAATTTTAATTTATTCATTTTATTGAATCTTAATTTATATAAATTTTTAAAGTTTTTCTTCACAAACACTGCAAAGTGATGGAATCAAAATCATAAGATGCACTCTGTCAGAACAGAAAAAGTCATAAGAAGAAATGAAGAAATGACTTGTGAATAGGGAAAAGTTATAGAGAAAATAATGAATAATTCCATTTAAATTAGATAGGTTTTAATAAGATATTTTAATTTATTTTATATTTATATATATATATATATATATATATGAAATAAGCCATATTTTAAGAAACTAGTTTATTAAAAATATTACATTAATTACTATAGATTAAATAAAACTTACTGTCAACATTTAGTTTATTAAAATATTATTACAAAAAGTAATGTTTGTTTTTCTTTAATTATAACTAATTTAATAGTAGAAGCCTAAAAAGCATACAAAATGTCTCAGAATTCCAGATCTAGTTCACAACATAGTCTTTTTCCTTCTCAAATATTGTATTCTATCCTTAAACAAGAGTATGTATAACTGCCTATCAAAGCTTCTTGGTTGCTTTTTTAGTCATGTGAAAGTTACCTGTTTCACCTCATCATCATCGGTGAACTGTTGTCTTCTGAGTACTTCCTTCATGAACTCAAGCATAAGAAAGTCTGCAGGCATTAGGACAGGACTGGAAATGACTTTGCCCAAACCTTTCAGTAGCCAGATGGCTTTCAGAGTTTTGCAATGATAACTTTCTTAGCTGTAAAGAGAGCATTTGTCTATTTGACCGGATCTTCATTCACATTATCAGCTGACCTGAAATTGCGGTACCTGTCACTTAGGTCAGATTCACCTTTCTCTCTAGGATTACCATTAACTTTACTGACCCATCTCCTTACTGTACTTCTATGAAATGCAATCTTTCTATAAACATTCTTTAATCTCTTGAAAGTTTGCAACACTTCAATACAAGTACATAGGTTTGCCTATTATCCGGTTCACACTCCTTACCAGTCTTTTGAACAGGAGTAGAAGTCTTAGCTTTATTTCCTGTTTAGAATTGGGTTTCTGCTTCAGCTCTATACTCTTAACACTTGTTCTTTCCTATGTTAATATAACTCTACACAGTAACCCTCTACTTTCGGTGGCATTTGGACCTTGTATTGGGTGAACATTATTAAAAAAACATTTCTTCTGTCCAAAATAGAAATTCTGTGACACATCTTTACTTTCAACATCTGTCCAGAAACTACACAATTTTTTCCCCTAGGCTCATTAAAGATGAAATGAAAAAATATATTAAGAAATAGGAATTCTAATACTGCTAAAATTAAATTAGAACAGGCATTTCATTTTGAGTGACCTTTTATACTTATTTCATGATCATAAATTAAATATGATTTTTATTTTATTAAAATATATTAAATAAATTAAAATACTACATCTTTTATTAAAAGTTCTGAAAACTTCTCGGCCCAATCAAGAAGTAATTCCCAAAGAATTCTGACATTTGGTCATTTGGTGAAATTTTAGGAAGTAAGTCAAACCAAGAGCTTTTCAGCATCCAATCACTTATTTTTTCTATGACATTTTCACCTAGCCACAGGGTAAAGTTATGACTTTATTTTCTATGAAAACAAATCATAATATGACTTTTTGATCCATTACTTCCCCCCCCCCATAGGTCATTGACAAAATCACCTACATTTCCCCATGTCTGTGTGAAAATTATAGTAAATATTAAAAGTGGATTTGAATTGCTATTGAAAATAATCTAAGATTTGAAAAGCAATTAAGAAAGCAGTTAAAAATCCCTTCTACTTATTTTTGGTATCTACAATTGAAACTTTTATAGTCTGTTATATTTGGTTAAATGTTTCAGATACATTTGATAAAATCTTTTGACCATGCTCTTCGACCAAGATTTTCTTAATGATGGTGGTTGTAAACATTGAGATATTTTTATTAGCATCAGCCATTATGCATTCACTCTTATCACCTTTGCCTACAGGAAGAAACCAAATATACTGTAGGACTTTGGAAATACAAAGGAGAAATGTCATCATATTAAGAAATAAACATTCAGTAACAAGAGAGACAGAAGTTTAGCATTCGTTTTATTCAATGAGAAAAAAATTGTCAGCCTTTTGGTTACAAAGATTTTGAAAACTGATTATGTGGGTCGTAAAAAGATTAATAGTTTTGTCAGTTTCCCAAAGTTTTCTTTCGAAATAAACAGAGAGGAAAATCCTGAAAACATTTGAAGAGGTTATACAAAAGTTTGCAGAAAATGAGCTTTTGGTTTCTTGTTTCTTTTCACCCCCTCTCCCGGTGGCCATTTAAAAAAAAGAAAAGGTTGATTTCAATTTTATAAGTTTCTTTTTCAAATTGGTGCTATGGATCCTTTGATGTGGGCTATAAATTACATTCTCAGAGAAAAAGAAAGGAAAAATAAGAGCTGATGACATTTTCTCTTGTCTGTGTGGATTTAGGCATTAAACTTTTAAGAATCTTTCTTCTCCCCCCCTTTCTCTCTAAATTATCAACAAGAATCTCTCTTTTGAACTAGTGAAGGTTCAACTCCCATCTACTGTTTTTATAAGTTTGACTTAAATTAGAAGGAAAGACGGCACTTGTATTACTTAATCAATTTTAATTGCTTAATCCAAGACTTGAAGTAGATAATAATTAGTGATGCTATTGGTAGCGATCTTGAATAAGTTCACAAGTGTTGGAATTATAATCAACTTTAGAATCTTTATCCGCATGAATCTATCTTTTGTTTTCCAAACCATAAAATAACCAAATTTAAGGAAGTGCATCTGTTAGCAAAAAACACATTATTGTGTAAAACATTCAAGTGGTTTAAAGCAAAATTTGTAATCATAGATCTTCAAGAATACTTTCCTTCTTTTTTAAATGGAAAATAATAGTTCTTCAAAAGTTTTAAAGTTATCAAGATAAAGCAAGATCATTGGTGTATAAGTTTTGTTTTGTAAAACTAGAACCAGTTCTGCAACTTAAAAATGTACAAGATGATCTCTTGATTGTAAAATAGTTATTACATTTGTAAAACAAGTTTGAATTGCTATTATATATGCTTATATAAAATACCTATTCAAGTAATATCATCTTGAATTTTTTATTAGATGAAGGATTGTTAAGTTTTATTAATTTTTGATTTGTCTTATTTCAGTTACTTTTTAATGTATCCATTGTATTAATTATTTCAGATCCACTTCTTGTTAGCCTTGCTATTGTCAAGCTTTCTTTGGATGCCATTGCCAATGACATCCAATGATAAAAAGTGACCACACCTACGTTGCAAGTTTTGTACTGGGTTGTCAAATATTAAGTAGGTGCAGAAATTTAATTAATATCGGAAAGTGGGATAAAGAAATCTGAAAATACACAGGAATAGTGAAAAATGTCTTTCAGAAACTAAGCAAAGTATTAAGGAATAGGAAAACAAAGCAAAGAGTGGTGAACTGCTATGTAATCTTATATGGCAGTGAATGCTGGGCAATTTCTTTACAGATGTAGACAAAGCTTGAAGTGATAAAGACGTGAACAAAGCATGAAAATGAAAATTTCCAGACTATAGGAACTGCCCAGGTAAGCCCTTAACTGGAATCCACAAGGGAATCAAGGGTCGACTAAAACAGACTTGACACAAAAGTGTTGACATGGGCTGAGCTGAATAGGATTGCTCAGAACCATGTCTCTCTCTCTCTTTCTCTCTCTCTCTCTCTCTCTATATATATATATATATATATATATAGGATCTGCAAGGAAACAGCTGCTAACATGTACTGATGGTAAGAGAAGCAGAAAACAGCAAGTAATTTACTTGAAGAGACCGAGGAAATGGTTGACACAGAACAGTGGCTCTGAAGAGAGATAAGAAGTTGTGGAGAGCCGTGACTGCCAATATTCCCAAAGGACATGGCATGTGAAAGAATTGGGTGGCAACTCTTAAACTCATAAGTTTGCTCTTGACACATGGATGTCTGGAGAATCAAATGAATTTAATTTATGATGACTTCCTTTTATAATAGCTTTAGTCTTTGGTGTGGAGGAATCATAAAAAAAAGTCTTATAATTCCTACTGAAGCTAGTAAAGGCAAAGCACAATGGTTCAACTGTAGGGTTCTTTCAAAGTCATTGTGATGCACCATATAAACTAAACTATTTAAAGATTTGGAAGTTGGTTCTATTTTTCATTGTTTTTAAATTGAAATATATTCTTAAAGAGATAAAAATGCATATTTAATTTTTTTTATATGTGTATATACATATATATATGGTTTTATATCATTTAAATTGCAGAAAAAACCGTAATTCCTATGCCAAACTTATGCTGCAAATGTTAAAGAAAGGTTTGTTTGAAGAACCATTTATAAATAAACCTGAAGATGGTTTTTTGCCTCCCCTTACGGCAGCCCAGGTATGTAGCTTTCTAATATTTTGCTTCCTGATATTGATGTATTTGTTTTTATTATAATTCAAATTAAACAAATAACAAATATGCCAATCTGTCCAAAGTTCTGACAATCTCTTTTATTTATTAATTCTATAATATTATATCAACTCTAAGTAGATATGCAGTTAATTTCATTTAGTCTTTAGTGTTCATGTCATTCTGTGTTAATCCATTTGTTCGGCTTAAGTATCAAGATTTACATCTTATTCTAGAGATGGATTTAGATTTGAGAAACAAAACAAACACTTAAAAAATAAGAAAATGTTTAAGTTCTTCAATAGTAAATGTTATAAAGAAGAGTTTGGACTTCTTTTTCTATAAGAATATATACCACCATAATGGGAATCATCTATTCTTCAACTTTTGTTCACTTTCAGCTGAATTTACTCACCTATAAATAAGGCAAATTTATTTTTACATATATTTCAAAGGTTGTCGAACTGTCAAAAAGACGGGGAGATGATATGCAGAGAATAAAAGAAGTTTTTGAAATACATTCAAGAATGTTACTAAAAAACATAAAATCTCAAAATGGATATTTAGTAGAATTCACCTAAATGCAGCCTCCAGTGTTCTCCTATTAATATCAAATTACTTTCTATTTATACAATTTATAATTATTCATAAATGCTAATTATCACTAAGCTTAATTATTGTTGTTATTAATATTATTAAAATATCATTACTATGCTATGCCACGATGCCTGCTAATACAATTTTTTTACAGTTTATTGTTAGAATTGTTTTGCTTTATTATTAATTATTGTTCTTAATCTCTCATACTAAATTTGTAAGTTAAGTTTTATCATAATTACAAAAATCTAACAATAATATTGATAGAATTTTTACTATTTGCAGTTTTAGGTATGTGACAGGAATCTTGAAACATATTCCATGGATAAGAGAGGAGAATACTGTATTTTCTTTTTAACTCTGGTGAAAAATTATCTCAGAAAAACTGTAGCATTTGCATAGCTTTTTTTTCATCTCTTGATTTTATTTCAGACTTGCCCTTTACCAAATCCAAGTGATGTATATCAAATATGTTATCATTTTAGGTTAGATTATTAGCAACATAGATTCTGTATTAGAGGAACTAAATTCTGCCATTAGCTAGCAATTTTTTTTAATAACACTTAACTCTTCTTTGGCCCTTTCCAAATTCTGAAAGTTAGGTTATAGGCAATGCCCTTCTCCTTGATTCATAAAAAAAGGGGAAAGAAAAAATAGAGTGAGATCATTAAGTAATGAATAAAATCCCAGTTAGGCTCAGTTCATCTATTTACAATCAAAACTGATTTATTCATCAAAGTTAGAGTCTAAATATTTTTGTCAGCCGGCCAAGATGGCAGGGGATCAATTGCTTACAATTTAATCCTCTTAAAAAGGATGTAACTTCAAATATATATTTCTGGCTAAATTACAGTTTGGCAATGGATCACAGGGAAAGCTGCACCAGAAACCCTTTGTTCCCCATACAAAATGTCGTCTGTCTGTCTATACAGAACATGTGTTCCCTGAACATGCAAAACATTGAAAGAAATATCAACAGGGTCTCTAACATATTATTTTAAGCTTCAGACTTTGTATGTTTTTATCATAGGTTTAGATCTCTCATTTGCATTAATTTCTTTCTTTATTCATTTTGATTTTTGAGGATTGCAGCCTCCTATTTTGTATACTTTAGGCAAATCATTTGCTCCAGTTTAATAGATTTTGGATTGGAGTAAAGGCTCCTTAGTGGAGCCATTTAAAACCAACATTTTCCCATATTGGTATTTTTATCTAAAATTAAGGAAAAAGAGAGAAAGAGAAAATTTATGGCTTGGGAAAAAGATGTTTAATTATAATTGAAAAATATTACTTCAGTGTGTGTGTGTGTGTGTGTGTTCAATGCATTGCCTGTAAAATTCAATTAGGTCTACAGGAATTTTGTAAAAGTATTTTCTTTTGTAAAATCAAATTCCTTTTTAAGCAAATGATTTTTGTCTTTTTGTCTTTTGATTGCTGGAACTGAAATATTCATGTCATACATTTTCCAATTTAAAAAGTATTAACATACAAAAAATATTCACATTACAAAATGTCTTTCTGGAAAATATATCTGAATATAAATCTGAGCTTTTTTTACAATTTAAAGATTTAATTTAACTTTTTAGTTCTGTCATTTTTTATTTGATTATGATCAGTTTTTGTTAATTGCTAAAAAGAAATCCTCTGTTGTTCTTTTCAAAATTAAAATGCTTCTTAAATCCTGACTATTTTCATGATATTCCATGTGGAAACTAACAATGGAAAAGAACTATATATTAATATTTTATTATCTCACTATCTTCCTATGTAAGGTGAGCATCATGATCCCAAAGAAAAAAAAATAAGTAAAGCTTCCCTTATTTTAAAAGATCAAAGGAGGGAAAAGGGAAAGGAGTAATGAACCTTAAGGCAACCTCTCATTCATTCCCACCTCACCTTTTTATTTTTCTCTAGCTTTCTTATTTACCATCAACTTTTCTTCTTTCATACTTGTTTTCCCCTCTCCTACTTTTCCTAGCTTTTCCCAATTCTGTTGTGTTTTGGAAATCAATCGATAGGCAGTTGCTAGCTCTCTCTCTCTCTCTTTATAATGTCCAATTAAAATTCTATTAATTTCCTTGAAATGACTTTTGTTTGTATTTCAGATACAAAAATAAAGTTTGCAGATATGGGCTTTGAAAGATCTTAATAAGAGCTGTGATTTCCTTTATAAGGTTAATTGAGTGCTACTTTACTGTGAAGTCCTTTATGGTTGAGCAATCTGAAAACATGTCAGGCTATAAGGTTGTATCCCCTATATAAGGGTGATGAAGTTGCAAACCCTTCCAAAGGGCGCATCTTCTTTCTTAAAGAAAAAAAAAGGCTGGTAGACATCAATTATCCTGTTTAAAAAGCAGAGATGTCGACTCAAACAAATGTATCAACTCAATATCACATTCATAATAATGAGACACACAAAAGCAGACTGAAAATTTTTCAGGCTTGACCCCTATTTCCTAAAATCTGACCAAGTGTCCAAACATCAGATTTTTTAAAATCTCTTCTTGGTAAAAGCTGAGAACTTTTCAGCACCACATCATATATATATATATATATATATATATATATATATATATATAAATAAATATATGATAAAATATAAATAAAGCAAAATAATTTGACACAAATAAATAAATAAACAAATAAACGACTTCCAGTAAAATAACCGCCAAAATAGCCTACCCACAATGCACCACTGACCCATATATATAAATAGGCGAGAAAAATAACAGCACTCGTGGTCTGACGATTGCATCTAGCATGAAACAGACTGTCGCCTCTAAGTGTTGACTTCTATGTTCACTTTTATATTTACACATGCTCTATCTCTGATATTGAGCACTTTACCCCATAAATATAGCACACTTTAAAACTATATTTCTTCATATATATATATATATATATTCATTTATTTCACTCTTTTCACAGAGTGTATAGATATTACACTTATCCTTGACCAAATTGCTCATCTAATCAATAATCATTTATGGGTACTATGCTAGTGTATTTTGAAACCAAGTAATTAAAAGCTAAACAAAGCACATTGAAAGAAGACAAGGATGATGAAAGTGAGGCTTTTGAGACATTTTAAATATTTTAAGACATCTTTGATTAAAAATGGTCTTTTTTCATCCTTACAGATTTTATTAAAGAAAAAATCTTTAAAGAATGTATTTGGCTGATAAGATATTTAGAATTAGGTTGGTCTCTCATGGATGCTCTATGAACGTGACTTTGTCCAACATTTATCTATTGGGTTGGCTAAAAAGTTTGTTTGATCTATTAAGTAAATTTTCTACTTAATAAGTGAACAAACTGACTGGCTAACTCAATATTTAAAAGTTAAATTGTCCAGTTATATGATAAATAAATATCATTTCATATAATTTCTATAATCAGATAACTTGTACATTTGTCAGGTAGTTTTTCATCGATTATATGAGAAAAACAACAACTGATACGGAAAGATATAAAAATGATCTACAAACAAATCATATGCGGATTGGATTTGTTCTCAATAAAACAAAATCATTCTTGGCTGAAGATAAAGAAAAATTTATGCAGGAGACTTTCTTGGAGATTATGTCAGAACTCATCAATACTTTTAATATAAAAAGAATTTTAATCCTTTTTGAAATAATCTTAAAAACATTATTTATTATTATTTTTCTTAAAAATAATATTAGTGATCTAGATGTCATATTATTGAAAGTCAAAATTGTTTATTTATTTTCATTGCTGTTATTTCTTTGACAAAAAATCTTTAATTCTTTATAATATGAGGGTCATTGCAAAATACTCTTTTAAGCAAGGAGCCTTAAGAAACTTAAGGATGAAATTCCCATGTCCAAAAACCAAAGAATAGGAAAACCTCATTTTGGATTGCATCCAATCAATAATAAAGGAAGATTTCTTCTTCCTAAAGAAATTGAGTTGTTAACGTTTGCAAAACTGTCACATATTGTTTTTCGTTTTTGCTCACTCCTTTATCCCAACAAAATAATTCACTAAGGTTTAACTCTAGAGAAACTTAAACACTTCTTTCTTGATCCTTCACAATTCTTTTTACTCCAGTTCACCTAATAAAAGGCTTGTGCCAGTCAAAGTAGAGGGTTACAAAATGAGGCTGTGTGCAATCTGAATGCAAGAGAGGAGATAGAAGGAAGTGAAGATTAAGAGGATAAGGAGGATAGATAATGTTTAACTTTTGACTTGAAGAAGTTGAGATTGTAGTGTCCAGGGAAACATCCACATGGGAATCTGTTCCATAAAGTAGCAGCTCTTAGAAAAAAAAAACCTGAGTGGAACTTCCTCGTGTGGGGGATTCAAATCTGTGGATATAGCATGGCTAGTCCTAGCTGTAAAGATCTGAACTAATGGAACTAAAGAGTGGAGCTTAACTGAACTATTATCATAGGAAACGTCAATAAGCCTGCAACATTACATCAGTGGGAAAGAGGCTGTAGAGTGGAAAATATGTCTTCCCTTACAAGACTGAATATACAATTTTGATTCCAGCTGAGATACAACAGT
The DNA here is from genome assembly GCA_964036315.1 of Acanthosepion esculentum. Lineage (NCBI taxonomy): Eukaryota > Metazoa > Mollusca > Cephalopoda > Sepiida > Sepiidae > Acanthosepion > Acanthosepion esculentum. Next base: position 1,299,275 of record OZ038493.1, read on the forward strand.
AATACTTCATTTTGGGTCTTTTTTTTTTTAACTAATATTCACTCAATACATGACCCTAGAGCCACTCAAGGTAGAGGGTTAGTGTGTGGAGTTATATTAATGTAGGATGTAATTAAAGGAGCAGTGTTAGGAGTATAGAGCTGAAGTAGACTTTAGAAGGAACTGGAGACATAATCCTAAACTGGAGACAAACGATAAACCTCTACTGTTTAAAAGACCAGAGATGAGTGTGAACTGGACGATAGGCAAATCTGATTCTTGTAAAGATAAAGCATAGCAGAGGGAGTTAGGTAATTTCTAGATTGATGGAACCCATCAAACTACATTATAAATGATACTGCAGATTTGCAATTAAATAAAAACTTTTCTACTGCAGGTCAGTAAAAAGAAGGAAAATGATAGGGTTGTTTGTCTAATTAAATAATTCATTCTGTACTTCTAAATTTCTTACTTGAGGAGATATCTGCTGCTGAGTAACTTACTTTGCCCATAGGATATATTCAAAGTGAACTATCCCCTCCCGACCATCCAGCTGTACAACAGTCCTCTAAAATCATAGGACCAACCAAACAACAAAGCAAATTCTCTAATATTATCATGACTGTTTTCCTTTCTGGACATAACAGATTAAAATATAAACCTCTAAGCTGTATATAGATTTTACTGATTCTCTAGAAAATCATATTCAAATTTACTTTTGAAGTATTTTATAATTATATGAAGATGAATGTATAAAATATTCTTGAAAATGTTCATCTAAAATTTCCATGCATATTTTACTTTGATCTTTTCAAAGTCTGAATCATTTTTCCTTCCCAAGAAAGGAATCTTATTTCAGAGCCAACGAGATATATTTGCAGTTGCTTAGAAATGACACTTTCTAAGACTTTTTAACATTTATGTTCTGTTTTTCTCTGTCAACTTACTGAGCCAAATAAAATTTGTAAGACTTATATATTCTTCAACCATATTCTGCAAGACTTGTGACCAACATTGTGTGTTTGCGTGTGCATGGGTTTGCATAATATTGTCTTTAAGGCCAAGAAATCTCTTTAGTAGCTAGTAAGTAACATAACTGTACAAACAGTTTAATGTAACATACTTTTCACTATAAGAAATTTTTCTATTTTCATAGAAAGAAAAGTCCTTGGAGATATAAAAGGATGACTCTCTGTTGGTCTTTAACTTTGATGTTGAACTTAAAAGATGCTCAACATTTATATCCTTTGGTGTATTTGTTGAAACAGAATTTTCAAACTTTTTTTAAAAATCATGTGGTATCGACTAAAATTACACTTGTCTTACTTTTTGGTCATGTTAAAGTTTTCAAAATTTGTATTTATTTATTTAATGTGTTTGTGTGTTTCTTAAAAGTTCTACAAAATAGGCTTCTTCAAATATACTTTTTAAGATTTGAAAACTTGTGTCATAAAACAGTCATTTTATATTTAGAACCTCGTAAATATTGTGTCTTGTTCAAAGTTAACTTGAAACTATTTAATATTGTGAAACTCGGCATCATGAGTTTGAATGCCTTTAGTCTTATGCTTAAATCACATTGTGAAGGATGGGTTATGCTATTTATTTAGACTTCAGTTTTTACTGTTTCAGAATTGTCGATATCAAAACTTCTAAACTGATTACTTGTTGAATACATTCTTTTTCTATCTGATTTGAATTCAGTTTTCTGTAAAAGTTTAATATTTGACTAATCAACTGGGAAGATGTTGGGAAATAGATTCATAAATCCTTTGATCAATGTTTTAATCAGGGATCTCAACATATTTATATTTCCTGCTACTTACAAAGTTTGTCCAGAAAGTATCTAGCCGCTTGTGTGAATGGATAGTGGAACAGGGAACGAAAGGTTTGGCAAAGGAAAAAAATGCAGCTAAGAACCGCAAGGTATAGTAAGCTGTGAAGAGCTATGATTGCCTACTTCCTGAAGGGACACAACACAAAGAATAAGAATCAGCATAGCAATATGGGGGATGTCAGGAAATATTAATAAATCACTTGAGCAATGTTCTAATTTGTGATATTTTGGACATCAATATATTTATTTACATTTTATTATGTTGCTTATGAGGTTAGTACAGGAAGTATCTAGCAGCCTTTGATGTAATTTGTCAATCAATCAGAAGAGACTTTAGTGCAAATATATGAATAGACAATCAACTGTTGCATTACTCAACCATGGAGGAGATGCCATTGAGTGAGTTTGTGTACTGTGTGACCATAGCATTACCAATCACATTTCATGTAGGGTTTTCTGGCAAACTTTCATGACACCCAGGTCAGTCAGCCCCCTACCCACCTTTGTCACCCAGTAACTTCTGGCTTAAAATCACCATTGAAAAGGGGAAAGATTTTAAACTGTAGATGAGATTAAGGATTAAGGAGAATGCATCAATTGATGGTGAGCTTGAAAGAGGACTTTGCACACTGTTCTGAAAAATGAAAGGGTCACTGGGACAAGTATATGAGGTTCCAAGGAGACTAAATTACTATTGCCTTAGGTAGGCTCTTTCTTTTGTTAGTGTCTGAAGGCTGAATCTTTTGTGAACAGACCTTTACATTTGAAGGATTTAGAATTTTGATCCTGACATTTTAGGAAAAGGACTTTTCTTTTCTTGCTTGAAAGCAAACAGTTTAATATTTGATGGGTTTGCATTTAGAATAGAAACTCAATTTCAATGGGTAACCATTTAAAAAGTTTAAATCTGCTGAAGAATTTCTAGTCCAAATACGGAAACAAAAGCTATTTTCAAATTTCTAATTAATACTTCTAATGATCACTTTAATAGAAATTAAGTTATTTAAAAAATTTTCACTTTCATAATGAATGGTTATTTTGGATCAACTAAAATTGGCATAAAGAATTAATAAAAGATAATTTTAAGAAACTAATCTACCTTCAGAATATATGATTATTTTATAAAACCTGTAATAACAACTCGGAGGCATGATATGATTTATTGAGCTTGAATGGGGAGGAATGGCTACACTGCTTATTTATAATATCTAAGTGAGAAAGAGTTCTTTCAAGGGAGACAATTGTCATCAAGAATGGAAACTCCTGTTGATCTATATGACATTCTCCCCCACTTTATTTCTAATCATAGCGGATGAGTTCACTCCACCGAACAGGTATTCTACAAGTCCTGTTGGAGCATCTGGGTAACTCATTGTCTTGGGCTTAGGGTCTGGAGACATATTATGTTGATTTTGTTGGCTTTGTCTAGAGTTGATATATGCCTGAATTCTCCCGTGTGCTAGTTTCTCTGACTCTAAAGTCAAAGAGTCCAAATTGGAGAGTGGATGGGTGCATTTCTGAGCCAATGATCATGTATCCTCATTTAGATCACATTGGACACTCATTGTCTGATCTTTTCAGTGGTAGTAGGGACTCTGTATCCAAAACCTCCAGTGAGTCTGTATCCGAATGACATGTTGGTCCTTGAGTGGCCTGGAATGTGGGCCCTTCTTCAGGAGCTATACTGGGTTCTATTACAACTCCAGCAGGTGCCAAGTCTCTGAGAGAGACATTGGACACCTTTCCATTTGAGTGTCAGACTAGCACATAATGGGGATTTGCTTCAATTAGCTCTAGCCTTATTTGTTAGTGGATCATATTTACTGTGTGCTGGATGTAGTGCATCAGCAGGATTGTTCCAGGTTTCGAAAGCCATGAGGGGAGCAAGGTTCCAGCTGAACTTCTTTGTTGAAAAGAGAGAAACTTTTTATGTTCATTGCTGTACATAGAGGACCTCAGATGATGTACAATAACTCAGTGAGGAGAGTCTTTCATTCAGTGATTGGGCATTTGCTGTTTACAGCAGCCAACTATACCCCATTTTCTAAATTGTGCCATTATAGTGTTCCCATTGGCTGTTACTGTGGGTGGTGATAAGGAGTCATTCTGCTTACAGCCACCCCTCATTCATGTATGAATTGTCTCGGCTGCTCTGACATGAAAGAGACTTGAAAGTCTGAGTTGATATATGCTGGAACCCTAAAATGGCAAGGAGCATAAGCACTGTATAACTGAGTTTACTGTTATGTCTGGGTAGACAAGTGTGAATAGAATCACGAATATTTATCGAAGACAGTATATATTGATTCCTCATTTTGGACAAGAGATAGCCTTTCAAGTCTATGTTCAAAAGTTTCCCAAATTGTTGTGTAGCATTTATGAGCATTCCGGATCTTTGTTTGAAGAACTGCAGTTTGTGTTATTTTTTCATTTGTTATTTTATCTACTGTTCTGATGTTAAACATGAATGCGACAGACTTTTGGTTGGTAATGAGTCTGAAATGGAGCCCAATTAGGTAGTGCTTTCATTTTCTCAATGCCTCTACTATGGCATATGCCTCCTTCTCGACTGCTGAATGTCACTGTTCAAATTAAGATAAGGTCCTTGAAAAAAACAACAACAGGGCAACCAGATTGCTTTAATCAGGCAGCAATGGCACAGTAACATTCATCTGTTTCCAGCACCAAGGGACCACCAAAGGAGAAGCAGGGTCCATGGCAACAATCCCAAAATTGCCATGGATGACCGGGGAAAACTATTCATTTGTACCAATGGGCATATCGTTTCTGGGAAAGACACAATCCACTTAGAGTAATGGCCAAACATGCCCATATTTCTTCAGAGGGCAAACATGTTAACCAGAATTGGCAATTTCAATAGGGTTTTAATCATTTGGGGTCCAGTGTCATAGAGCCCTTGCTCACAGTGTACCCTAGTAAGTTAATACCATCCATGCAGAAGGAAGATTTATCATTATTTAGTATGAGGTTATACTTGTTTACCACAGCCATAAATCTTTTAAGGTTGTGATTATGGTTGGAGTAGTTGTTGTGACTGCATATTGTTATGTTGTCAATGCAAGCAAAAAGTACCTTTCAGCTTTTCACTGCTAATAATTCTGTTGATAATTCTTTGGAAGATTGTGATGCCATTTGTTACTCTGAGTGATACTTGTTGAAACTGGTAGAGATGACCATTTGCCCCGAAAGCTGTGTAGGACAGATTTTCTGGTTTGATTGCCACTTGGTGATAGACACTCCTAAGTTCCAGCATGGTGTATACATAATATTTTGTGATTTCACTTACCATCTCATCAATACCCACAATGGATACATGTCCAACAGGGTAAACCTATTTATGGTTTGCGAATAATCGATTACCAGCTGCTTCTTTTGGTTCTCAAGAGGATCTTATCAGTACCTGAACCCTATATGGGGACTCACCTGGTTTGATGATTCCATTGCTAAGCATTGATATAACTTCTGATTTTATAGACCATTTGTTGTCCGATGGGTACCTTTTGGATTTTATTGCTATAGACTTGCAGTTGGATATTAGTTTATTGAATAGCATTGAGTACTGAACATTAATTGTCATTAGGCTGAGCCAATTTTGATCCTCCAAAGGGAATCTTGATACAAGAATGATGTTGAAGAAATTTGTGGCCTAAAATTGAGATTCTTCATTACGGATAGTTTGATGTTGCTATACGAGATTATCTTCAGTTTCAAGTTGGACGAACAGTAACCAATTACATGTGAGAATAGGGACACAGTTACCTGTGAGTAGAATAAGGAAATATCCACCATTTATTAGCTTTCACAAGACTGGAGTGTTGGTATAATTACCGGAACTACCAGTGTCAATTGACGCATCCATAGGAGTTCCATTAACTTAAATTTTTATAATAGTATTCAAATGGCAATCAGGTTATGCAGCCATTATATTAGCTGTCATTAGAGAAGTAACAGAAATGTTAGCAGTTGACAGACTTTACCACATGTGTGACATCTCGCATTTCAAGTTGGGCAAGAAGGTCAAGGATGTAAGCAGAACCTGTAAATGTAACATTTTCTACGGGCTGAAGCAACTGTAATAGGCACAGTAAGAGGGGGAGGGACAAAAAGTAGAGTGCATATTCAAAGAGGCACTAATAGTACCAGAATGTATATAAAAGACGGATTGTTCTTGAGCAACTTCAAATATAATCAAGTCACCTGTTTTCTAAACATCTCTGCCTTACCTGAACATTCTGAAGACCTTTAATAAATGTGTCTATGATGCGTTCATCTTGAATCTCTTCAGCAGTCAGTGACTGGAAGTTGCAGTCCTTGCTCAGAGCTTGTAACTCATTAAGATAGGGTTCCAGAGTTTCATCATTTTGTCATCACATAGTGACAGGTGAATATCTCGTTCATGGGTTTTAGGAATGTAGCTTGCAGGAGTTTGATAGCCTCTTCATAAGATCAGCAGTCTGTGATAATTTTGTGAATAACATATATGCAATTAGTCAGCAGTCTGAGCTTGTTTATCTGTCGATCTTAGTTCTCTGTGTATAAAGTTTGATTTGATTAGATTTTTAAAATTCCACCAGCTAGTGTATCAAATGTTTGTCAGTGGTATCAGAATCAGGGTTGACATCAAATTGTTGTGGGCGCATAAGGTGTTCCATTTATGATATTGAAGCTCAATAAATTGTAACAACAATTTGGGGACTTGATAAGACTTAAGAAACCTTTATTGAGCTTGAATAGGTAAGCACAACTAGACCTTATTTATAGTATCTAAGCAAGGGAGAGTTCTTTCAAAGGAGACAATCATTATCAAGAGAGGTAACTTCCACTGGTCTCTACAACAAAACCTATTTTAAGTTTTAAGAATGGAAGAAAACAAAAAAAAATTAAAAAAGAAAGTAAGTCATCAGAGTCTGGAGAAATTTGAAATTAGAATTCCTTTAGCAATCAAAATATTTTCTTTATGTTCTTATCTGCAGACTTGGATATTGAAACAGTGTCTCTTTAAATTGGTTCCAAGAGATGGTGCCTACCAAACAGATTCAATTCTAGCAATATATGTCTTTGTTTTACTTTGCAAAAACAAAAAAAATGGACACCTAAAAAGATTCCTTGTCATTTTGAATCCTGTCAGCTGAAATACATGACAAGAAATCAACATTATAAAGTATGTCAAATACTTAAATAGTCTCTACAGTAATAATAGTAGTCAAATATGATACAAACATAATGTATTTTTTGTTCTGTGTAAGCCTCTGAGAAATGGTTACTGTTTTCTACAGAAAACAACTTTAATAAAGAGCTTAGGGATGAAAAATGGAATTGAAAGTGGAGATAGATGAAATCAAATAAATGAGAGCGGGGGGGGGGGAGTTGTTGATGGCAAAACCTGATTATCTAAATAGAAGAGTATAAAATCATTTTTGAGTGAGATGTTTATTTCTCACAAGCTAACATAAAGAAAAAATTTCAGACAAATTCAAGGTCTATCCGAGTTTGGTTCATTCATTTTTGCACTAATGATCTTGAGAAAGGCAGGATTCTGTTTGTTCTCCCTCCAGCTATCAGTTAAGTAACTGAGTAGATCAGACTTATATCTTGGATGTAAGCTAGTCCAGAAGGAAAATTCCAAATTCAAAACTGTGGAAAAAGCACTCCACTATATTTCCCAAGAAATTAGATCTATCCAAATTTGTGGAGAGACGTCATTGCCTATGACCTGAACAGACATGGCATTTAATAACAACAACAACAACAAAAAGTGATAAGATACATGTTTCTCTAATCATATCTTAAAAGTCATTAAATAAAATATAGTTAATTACCACTGTAAGCCCAAGGATTAAAGCAGTATTTCTTTTATAGGACAGGTACTTTTTTATCAAAATAAAATCTTTTTTGTCAATATGTCTAACCCAATGCTATTCCATTAATCAAGTAGCTCAAACATTATACAGTGAAAATTTCAGATCAACATTTAGCTAATGACTATCTCAACTTATTGATAGCCTTAATTATAAGCAGTAATAATGAGTAATCCATAAATGATTAATGATGCTTTGCCATAGAACGCAATGGATTGACATCTTTGCTACACTGTTCATTACTGCGAATGGGTGTCTGCCTAGTGTAGTCATTATTTGTGTGGAAAGTGGGATTCAAGTTCAAGTCCCAGTCAATGCTTTTACATTTACTTTCACACAAATACCCTTGGAAAGGTATGAATCCATCTCTTCTCTCTCCAGGTAGGGGTTAATAGCAAAGCAGATTAGGCTCTCTAGTCTTGAATGGTAATCAGTCTAGGAGAAGGAACAACTCTGAATTCACGACCAGCTTTAAGAGTTATGGGTTCCATCAGGCTGTCTTGCTTGAGATACACCTGCCTTAGCTATGGTTGCAGTAAGGTGTCCGTAGATCCTTATTGGGTTACAGAACTTGTGATATGACATTACTTGATAGTAAGCAGTTGTTAATGACTTTGATATTTGCCAGGTCCCGCACCATCATTGGCTTTGTTCCAGATTAGGTTACACTTAGGAAACAATCTCCATGAATATGATGCACACACTCACTGAGAGGAGTTGTACATATGTGGCTGGTTTCATGTTTCAGACACTTTAACCCCCCCCCTCCTTCAGGTACCAACTACATCTGGCGGCAAGACCTCTAATTGGGAAATTGGAGGTTTTGACAAGGGTCGAACCATCTTTTAATTGCTTTTCCCAAGTTTACTGTAACCCGGGGTGGTAGCACCTGTTAGGGTCTCAACTATGGTAAATAGTGAACCCCCAAAGAACAAAAAAAAAAAAACACTATGAAAATATACATTTTATAGTAAATATACCAGCAATAGGCACATACTAACAAACTGACTTCACACAAATTTGTTTAAAATCCTACCAAACAACCAACATGAACTCTTTCATGATATTAATCCTTATAATATCCTACAATTTTTTTAAAGAAATCAAACTGTCTTCCAAAATATAACTTCTATAAAACTACAACATAAAACACACATATCACCGCCTGTGGTAATTATGTCCACACAGAAATGTATATGTACAAAAGCTGAGTATTATCTACCATGGATTCAATTGTGAAAGCAGAATAACATATATCATATTTTTATTACTTTCAAGCTCTGAAGAAAATTAAATTTCAGCATTAAATGACCCATAAAGAGTTGATATGCCATTAAGCAAACAAACAATCAATCTTCAGGTACCTGTTGTATTTGGTTCTTGTCATGATTCTTTTACAGTATTCAATGGACATAAATACATCAAGAAAAATAGAAATAAGACCATTACAAATAAACAAAAAGAAACAGTGACTTTAGCATTGTAAAAATAATAAATCAAAATATTCCAAATAATAGATGAAATATTACTTTCCCATTTTTGATTATGTCCTTCTACTAAAGAGGTTAGTGAATTTCTTATAAGAGTTAATATTTCTCTGCTTTTGTCTTCTCTTAATTTTTCAATATGAAATAGTAATAATTTAATGTATAATTGCTCATTGCAACAAATCAGACAGAAAAAACTTCTTCGTGAATAGTTGAAGATTATCTCTTTTGATAAGATTACGTGGCTTACTGAAATAAAGATTAAATATTTGTTAGCAATAAAATTTGGGTTTTAGCATCCATTTAACATTCATTTATATTTTGTTATATGGTGAAATATGGTTTATCATTAAAAAACAGTCTCTTAATTTTATGTATAACTTGCTATTTTTTGAGGCCTTTCCAATTTTATTCAACTCACAACATTCGTCTTCACTGAAAAATAGGAATATAGGAGGCATGATTTTTGACAGCTGTAATTTAATTTTTATATTTTATATCGAAGTTCAATTAGTAAAATATTTATTTCTCTTGTATAAAATTATAATAGTGATATTTTCAGAAAACATTTTATATAAGCTGGTCTTTTGAAGTTCAAGTTGAATACTAATATTTTTAACATGTATAGTATGGGAGGCTAGAAATGGTATCTTTCAACAAATTCAGGTAAAAAAAAGATTTTGATCAAAGGGCTCCCCTCTGTCAATGCACACCCATGCATTAATAATCATAAAAGTTATTGTTTATTTCCTCTGATAAAATATGTCATATAATGGAGGATAAACATTTTTTTTGTAAATAACTGCTTCATTATCACAGTGTTAGTGTATGTGAAATGTTCTCCGCTTTTCTATCTCTTTCTATCTATCATATATATATATATATATATATATATATATATATATATATACACACACACACATGCATAGATAGATAGATAATTCCCATCTGCTATGCATACTTTAATGCAATGTTGAGAGACAACAAAAGCATATTGCTTTTGAATGATTCTCTTTTTTAAGACATGGCCAACTGTCACCCAACTTTTATTGAAGTGCAAGACAACATTAAACATTGGATTTATGTTTTGTTATTTATTGAATGGGATTAAAATCATTGCATATCAAAAGAAAATCTAACAGCAGCTCCCATAGAGATATCATAGAGGAAAAATTGAAACACCTCATTTCTATCAGTAGCAGTGCATTAACTGTGGTCTTTGAGAGATCAAAACAATCAGAGAAACATATTGGAAAGAAAATAAAAAGTTCAAAGTTCTAATTCATTTTGCTTGATTTTGTAGCTTCACTTTTATCTAAATAAATACATAGGAACTCATGAAGATAGATTACAGTAGACGGAGATAGAGAGAAATTAGCTGAGTTCAAAAGTTTCCATAATTTATTTTTAAATTAGAAAGCAGTTTATACTCTGTTTCTTGTTTAAAGAAGGAGAACTTCTGCAAACAACTGATAAATAGATAGATAAATAAATAGATAGATAGATAGGCAAGAATATATTGAGATAGATTGGAATGAGTTTAGATAGATAGAAACAAACAGAGGTAGACACACTGAGATTTAAGGTGCATAAATAGAATCAGACTGAGATATTATTTGCTAATTGTTAAGATTGTGCACCAATAAATCTGTTATACTTATGGTAAACTGAACCTCATCCAAACTTAAGTTAATTTCCAGAAGAAATGAAGATCATATTCATTCAAATCATAGAAATGCATAAGGAAACAAATTTTCCTACAAATGCACTATTTAACTAAAGAAAATAAAATTATAAAAGTTACTTGAAAATATAAAAAAAAAAAAAGATTTAGTACTGGGTAGAATACGAAGGTTTTATTGCAGAGGTTTTCTTCCAGGGTGGATTTTGCTTTTGGGTTGAATTTTAAAGTTTCAGGGGTGGAAGAGAATTGGACCCTAAATTGTAAGTTTAAAACTGTTGGAATGCTGATCTGCTTTTCAAATGATAATTCTAATGACATTATACAAAACATGTTATTCCTAAAATGTAACATTAAAAAATGGAAGCAAAGAAATGATATAAGGAGCACATAAGCGAAAAATAAAAATTGAAATGATTTCTTAAATGACTGCATGGTGTTCAGAACTAGAGTCAAATAGTATATATACCTAGAATTAAAAGAAAAAAAATTGTTTAAGAGCTCCAGCTTTAAGAATGTCGATCAATCTAAAGGGAGAGAATCCAAAACGACATTGTGAGTATCTGCCAATAAAGTTGTTATTTAGTGGAAGAAATATATTAAGTCAAATGATCTGAAGAGAAACGCCTTTTTTCCATACTGTAAGACTGGAAAGGAAACGTTACAAATTTAATTTAAATTATGCAGAAATTAAAATCTAATTGAAATATTAGAGAAAGAATTATGTAGGCCAAGACTAAGAGTTATTCTTTCAACAGAATTGTTTTAATTTAAGTGGATCCTAATTCACTATCATTCTGGTCAATCAGAACTCCACAGAGGAGAAAATGTCATTCTCTAGTAAATTAAATTTCACTGCAAAAAGCTAGCTCTGGTCTCCTGTATATGATTATAAAAGCAGATTCCAAACTTGAGTCATCAGTAAGTCTTGTAATAGAAATATCCTATACTTTTGTATACACATGCTTTGTTGACAACAGATAATTATATGTGATCTTTCATCTTCAACAGAGACTTCTTCAGATACAATTTCTTTCAGCTTGGATTCATGCTACAACTGCTATAAGAATTGTCATGACCTAAATGAACCCAAACCTAAGTTTTGTCATTTTCCAACAATATCTGAATCTGGCATATCAGTGACAAACTCTTTTATAAAATCACTTGAGTTGTTATTTATAAATGCCAATCATAAACTTAGTTTTATTTTAATTTTGCCTTCTTTTTCATTTCTACTGACAACACATTTGTGAAATTTCCTCCCTTTTACATTGACAACCTTTTCAGATATGTACTAGGGGGTGCTGCAAAATTCTTGACCTGACCCATCAGATGTTTTGGAAGCACTTTTTGGGCAAGTTGAGAACTTTTTAGCACCTCTTGTAATTACTGTGCTTAGGGAGAATCTTTGGAAGAAGTGGCATTTTCTATAGTTTGTTTTTTATAGTATGCCTGTAATAAAGAATGATAAAAATCCTTTTTTCTATAATTTTCAATAACAAGCTTCCCACAATGCAAAATATAATTGACTTTTGTGATGTTTGTTGGAGATAGATTTATTTAAAGCAAAGCTACATTCTAAACACTTTTCCCATGAACTGTTAAAGTGCTATAGAGGATTGTTTATCAAACATTATCATATGAAGAACCAGCTACAAAATCTAAAATTTAGGATTTTACTAGGATTTGAAGCATGACTCATAGTGACATAATCAGCTGTTAACCATTGTTCATTCCTATCTACAAAGATTACATCTGCTGGAGTTGGTCTTTCAGTTCTTTAAGTCTAAGAGACTATGTAAAAGTGATTAGATATTCAAAGAGATGTCTTCTCGTTTTTATCATTGTAGTCATAACTTTTCATCTATTCTACCTTCCAACCCTTCATCAAATGTGCCAGTCATATTCAGTAATATTCTTCTAATTTTGAACTGAACTATTTATTCAGTCAATGTCCTTATCCCTTTGTCCATGCTAGGAGTTTATCTCATTTTAGTTAATTCTTTTGAGTAAATTCATCTTTGTGATGCTGCTTTTGCTAATTCCACTGAAGCAGATTATAGGGATTTCATTGCCTGACCCATGGCTTGAACTTACAACCACTCTTTCTGCATATACATCACTCTACGGATGATAATGGGTATGCCCCCATTTGCATAAATACAATAGTGAATACTGTATGTGTTGGTCTGCAGTTGGAGATTCGTCTTCAGCTAGGCTGGTTAAGCTCTCTGCCTCCGGGCAGAGAGCATCCTCAGACAGGGCTATATTGAAGGGCAGAGTCTCGTCTCGGGAAACACTTAGACGACCCCGTCTTATACGAACTCTACAGTGAATTTTTGGCCGAGCCTATAGGCTCTGGAACCCTACATTAAATTAGGCCTTGTGCCACATCTGACTGCATGGGGCAGTTGGTAGATATTGTCTGCGGTTTGCAGTTAGAGATTCATTATGGAATTCACTTGACTGACTTCTAGCAGTTGATTTAATTCTTCTACATGCTGCTGACAAATCTTATATGTGCTGTTCTTGTTTCTTATCCCAAGTATTATCGTTCATTACCAACTTTCATTTGATTATTCTATTTAGTAACCTTCCCTAGATTACAACATTTTGGTGATGAGGATTAGCCAAAATTACAACAAACACTTCTATCCATTCTCGCTCATTATCCTATCGACAATTAAGTGAGATGGAATTTTGAAGTCTTAAACTTAATGTCTCTATTCTTTTCTGAGCAAAGAGGCTCTCATGTGCTGTTCATTTCTATAAAATTTGATTATTTTAAATAAAAATTGTCCATACACTGACTGATTTATTTTATTAAAAATCAACTATAAACAACAATATCCTAAGTTAATCAAGTTGAAATATTAAAACAAATGATTGATCACTGTCACACAATAGGAAATTCGATGAATATACGCCATATTAGATGACATCATTTGAAGCCATATTTATTAATCACAGTAAACATTTTGTTTCAGGTTTGAGGAAAATTAAGTAAATATTTGCTGTGATTTATAAGAACATATATTTGTTATTGAAGAAATAAGTATATCTTGAGTTTTTGACAGATTTAAAAAATTTCATATAATTATTCCAAATGGAAAGTATTTTTGAAAAATGCATTAAAATAATAGACAAAACTGGTCAATACTTTACCACATATTTTAAACATTCTTTTTAAATGAATAAATATAATCTCTTCTTACTTTTTCTTTTAGTCCTTTCATTTATGACATTCATAAATCAGAAATGGCATTTTTTATGTAATCTCCTGAAATTAATGTCATAAATTGAAAGATATTTTTTATTAATGTTTGGTTAATATTTCTGTCAAGCATCTTAACATTTTTTATGATCATGGGAAACAAGTTATGACTTATTCCAAGCTTTTTTCAGATAAGTGACCACCTTTGTGTTCTGAATATTGTTACTATGTTTCAGCCAATCCATTCTACAGCCTTTTTCATGTCTATAATTCAGAAGGAAAAAGACAAGTCTTTTTGTTGATAATGTGAGTCAGAAAATGGTTGCTCGTATATCAACATGATTGACTCATTCTAGCAACATGAAATATATAGATGATACCATTCCCTACCAGGCATGTAAATCAGCAGATTCTAATTTATACACAAGAATGATTCTTCAAGTTCGGAACAAAGAAAACTATATTGAAATATATACTCTGGCCTAACCAACTGATAAGCAGATGTATGCCACCTTCTTTCAGCTTCTTACTTTTTCAGTCGTGGTCCCTGTCAACTATCAGGACCTCATCCCAGAGGCTAAGGTGTGCACCCCCTCTCTTTAGATATGGTCTGCAATATCATGTACCTTTCTATCTCCTCTTTGGATATGGTTTTCTTGAAATCCTCAAGTCTAATTTTAAGCAGATAACTGGTTTCTGTGTTGTTTTGCTTCCAAATTTTCAGTGAATTTTAGAAATGCACGCTTTTGTCAAACTCTTTTTTTGTAAGGACTGACTCTATTAATGAAGTCATGAAGGATGGGTTTACTGCTAAAAAGACTATGAAGTTGTAACATCCACACAGCTTTTTTTATTCTATCAGCTCACCTTTTTATGTATGATATGTTTTTTACCTAGTTGGCGATCTTCAAGTATGAGTAAGAATGAATCAGAAGATTAAAGAAAGTGGCATAAATTTGATTATCAGCTTATTGTGTAAGTCGCACTAGTTTTGAATTAAGCATCATGTTGCTTTCTTTGCTGAGCAAGAAAAATAATTGTAGAACTGCTCACTGTATAATTTAGAATTCACTGATTTATGTGGGTGGCAAAAATGGTACAAGCTAGGCAGATTATCTGGCTGGAATTAATCAATCTGATGCCAATGTGTAAAAAAACAAACAAACAAGAAAACACTTTTTTTATGAATTCTACACCTGAACGCTGTAGAATGTTTTGGCTGAGAAATGATTACATCATCACAAAGAAAGCTTAGAATATTAATGAATCTTCTCAAAGTAATAAATAATAAGAATTATTATGTTTTCCTCTATTCAGGCCAGCATACATGCACAACAGTCATAATCGCAACATTTTGCCTGTTGTAACCTCTGCCTTTCTTCAGGTGTCCACTTTGTACTTGGTAAACCTTCTTAGAATTTCAAATTGAACACTTTATTCAATTCACAAGAGACAATTGTTCTCATTTTGCTTTTTATGCTTATGTGGACGTTTCATAGCACGTAGTTCTCATTAGAGTCTTTTTTACCTTTCTTTTAAGTGTCCTTTTCTTCCACTGAACCAGTGCCTGTGACTTTGAAGCACTACCAGGCTCAAGGATTGAACTTGAAACTGTCAGGTTTTAACAAATGTTTTAATCCACTAGGACATCAAAAATCTAGTATTGAAATTTTGGTATCTTAAGCTCCAATGTCTGTATGAGTGTCCTGACTCATGTGGTTGGATTTCTTGTGTCTTATTTCTTGTGCATAGAGATAAAGCCTCTGATTAGTTATCAGAGGCTTTATCTCTATGTTAGGGCTAGTGTAGGTGATCAGTGCCTAACATGTGTGCTGATTCTTTTCAGATGTCTTATTCTCCAGTATTGGTCTCTGTTAGTGTGACTTCCTTCTACAGGGCCTGATGACTATCCTTTTCCCTCTATACATGACTAGCCATGCCTGATTTCTCTCCCAGGATCGCAACTTTTTGATGTGCCTCCATCCTTACTTTTAGAGGAAGGCTCTTCTATCTATTCCTTGTCACAACTGCTTGGAATGAAATGCACACATTCTTGGTCATATTTTCTTTCAAGGTGGCTTCGTTCAGGTAGGATAGATGGATGTCTTGAACTCATACTTCATGTGAGTTATTATTACATGCAGCAAGTTCAGTTGATCTTTTACTTCTTTTTCCATTGTGTATAGGTCTTATTGAGTTCATATAGTCCAGCATTATTTACACATCTTTCTGGTAGGGCCAAAGTATAAAGATGTCATCTACATATCACACCATATGGTTGGCTTTAATGGTGATGTTCTCTAGCCATTTTCTTGGAGTATTCCTTGTATATATTTGCCATTATTGGAGATAAAGGCAGCCATATAGCTAAGCTTCTTTGTTTTCAGCAAATGTTGAAACACAACTGGAAGTATAGTGTTTGCACACAATATACCAACATTTTCATTAGTTTATCTATTTTTGCAATAATTATAGACTGAATTTTTCATAAGCACCTATAAATTCTAAGAAGGAAAGGAAGAGCCTTTTTCATGTCATAGCATAATCGTTATCAACATGGAAAGTAAAATCGAGTACTAGTCTGTTACATTTACTTTGCACTATATCTGCTCACTCCACTCCCACCTGAATTAAATAACAGGGTAGACTGGACTCTCGAGCCTTGGATGGAAACCAGTCAAGTAGAAAGACTATTCTTAATTTAAAATCATGGAGAAAGCAACAGAAAACGACTCCATGATCTTTTCCAAGAAGTCCTGACAGTTCATAGATAATAAAGATGATTGTTTACATCCTGAACGGACATCACAATGTAAAAATCTTTATAGATATATTTCTAAATATGTTCTTGCTCCTAATTTATAAGGCAATTATTTGTTTTTTGTTTTTTAAAATATCCCCTTTTATTAAAATCTACTATCATGGTAAGATGATAAATGGACTCTTTAATTTTCTTAATGTAATGAATCTTCCTTGGGTCCTACACACTTTTGGGTCTGTGCCAAATTAAACTAAACTTAGTAACTATCTTTAATGAATATTTAAATATGCAAATATATCCAGAAAATATTTTACAACCAGAAGTGATGGTTACTCTATTTTTGACATGCAAATTATTTTTAATAATATATGCAGGAGTTTGAGTTAGCAAAAAATCATAAATAATTTTTCAAACATTATCAAATCCAAGTTGGATAAAACAATGATTAAATATTTGACCTCAAATCCCTAACTTGATACTCTTTTCATTGTTGCTAGAATCAGTCATATATAAATGATATCTTAATAAAGATATAATTCCTCTGCAGTTATTTCCAGTCACAAGGAATAGATGTTGTGTCGAACCAATCGAACAAAACCAGAAACAAATATTGTGCTCTTTTTGCACAAATGTGTTTCGATGGAATGATCAAAATTTGTGGTTCTCATATGTTTAGCAGAAATAGAATATCCACTTTACATAGAAAATGTTGTTCATTAAAACCTTACATTCTGAATGACTACAAGTTATTCTATTTCTTACCGTCAGCATTAAAAAAGCATTTAAAAGCTTCACATTTAGGATAAGGCTTTGTATAAAGGATGTTATATTAAAAGTCATTTAATTCATTTACCATGAGAAATACTTTCTACACTCAAATGGAAATGAGTTTTGAAGAAAAGTTATTTGTTTGGGAAAATGAACAGATATATAGACATTGACATAAAATCTAGTGAATGATTTGAATCAAAATAGATGGATGCTGGGAGAAATGAAAAAGAATTCCAATAGATACAAATGAATTTAGTTATAAATATATGTGTATTTATCTATGATTTTACTAGCCCAAATAATAGCATATAATTGAGATTTATATATATCAAATAAATAAATAAAAATCATTCAGTATATATATATATATATATATATATATATATATATATACACACACACACACATACATGTATATGTGAGAGAGTATTTGAAAGAGAGAATTCATACTATATGTGTGTGATAATTGATAAAACATGCATGTGTGTGAAAGTGTTTAAGAGAGAATGTATGCATGTGCATGAATGAGAAAGAGTGCCTGAGAGAGAGAGAGAGAGTGTGTCTGTGTGTGTGTGTTTCTCTTTTTATTCATTAAAGCATAAATACAGTAGTTAAGTGCATTTGGATCCTACATTAGGCAATATCTCTCATTTGGATAACCTATATATTTTAATCCTCACTTATGTCTCAACAAACAGGTTAATTTTAAAATGAAATTGTTCTTCCCCCCACTCACCGCCGTTTGCTCTGTTTGAAACTGGTAAAAGGCAAATAGTGCAGATTGAAAATAAAAGAGGAACGGGAAATTCAGAAATTGATTTCTGCTACTTACTAATATATTCCCCACCTTTTCATGTGCAACCATTTATCCGAGATGTGTGCAATATTTTAGTCTGTATTTATATTTATATCTTTAGATGATTAAAAGTTTTTTAAAAAATACGTAAAAAGGATTTAACAATATCTGACATGAAGATTCATTAAAATATTCTTTTAGGAGGTGCTGAAAAGTCCTTGGCTTGTCCAGGAAGGGATTCTAAAAACAAAAATCTTGTATTTGATCATTTGTCTAGATTTGGGAAGTGGGTCAGGCCAAGGACTTTTCAGCACAATCTCTCATTAAAACAAAAAGAGAACTTAATTGTAGGTAATCAGTATTTGACAAAAAAGTGTGGCTAATTTTCTTTATATTTCAATGTTTATTCACATCTTCAGTGTGTCGGGTTTATGATATGAATAAACTCATGAATGTTATTTTCATCTTTTATGTGTCAAACTTACTTGAAGGACAGGTTTTATTAAAAATTGCCTAATTTTATTTTCATGTCAGTGTTTGAGAGCTCTGCGCTGGTTGGGAAAGTTTTGTTAAACTGAAGGGAATAAAAATAATCAGATAGTTTGCTTTTATTTTTCTTATCTTACTGAAGAAGTCTACCTAACATGATATAATTGTTAACTTGTCTTGTAGATGAAGTTGCTGATAAAACTCAGAGAATGGACTATAAAAAAAAAATTGGTATACATATTTTGTAAACCAATTTGGTTTCTTTTTACAAATTTATATATCATTTCAATTTCTTGTCTAATTCTTATTCTAACTATGGTTGAAACAAAGAATAATTAGTCAGGAATATAATAAGGATAATGATTTTAGAACGGATTTGAACCCAGTCAGTTTTTAGAAAATTTGTTGGTTTTAGAATTTAAAGAAATTCATTCTAAACAATTCTATTTTCCCCTGATGGTTTTTCCAAGAGTGTTTGCGAGTAATTGTAAATATTGTTCATTAGGTAAATCTTCAAGTTTAGCACAATTTAAGCATTTATAATAATTAGCAGTGTATAATTATGATATTCAAGGAAATATAATGAATAAACAATGTAGTTACTTTCTTTTTTAATTGTTAAATGTCTACACATTTTATCTCCCTAATGCTTATATTTATACACTGCAGGAACTGTTACCTGTTTTCACACACACACACACACACACTTCTATATGTGAACATTAGATATTATGCTTTCAGCTAGTAAAACTTGAATAATTCAATCTTCCCAGCAATGGTTTATAGCAAGAGTGAAAGAGAGAAAAAAAAAACACAAATTAAGAAGACTTCTGTAACAAAAGATCTGATATGCTTGCCTAAAATAAGTTCAAGAAGAAATGAAAAAACAAAAGTACTGTAAAGTGAAAATGTCTGGCTTGGGTAAAATTTGTTAAAAACAAACATGAAAGTAGGATTTGTGTCAAAAGAGTCGGAAATCAATGAATGTTATTTGGTTGATATTTTAGATAGAAAAAACATTCTTCAAATCCACAAAAAGCTCAGAGTATCAATCTTCCTAACATGCATGCACACACACATAAATGAATAGTACACACAAACATTTCTTGTATCTGAATGTGAAAGTATGTATGTATGTATGTATGTGTGTGTGTATGTATGTATGTATACACACATATATACACAAGATATATATATATATATATATATATATATATATATATATATATATATATATATATATGCACACACATATTTATGTATGCACACACACACATATCATACACCTGTATGTACATATACACACACATGCAGTTGATCATAAATGTGTCATGAAGCACAAGAAGATCATTCTTTGCATCAAAGCTTAGTCTTACCATCTACTGCAACTGATTTTCTGCCAGCCAGCCTTGATCCTCCTTGATGCTGGATCTTACAGGAGATGACAAGAGTGTCGGGTCTGGAATTGTGCAACCACTTATTCACTTAAAATACTCATTCACACCCATAATGTTCTTTGAAATGAACCAACATAATCATCATCATCCATTGGAATGGATAGTTGCACACACACACACACACGCACGCACGCACGCACACGCACACATACATAATAGCCATAAAATTCAACACTATATTGTGACTAACAGTTTCATGTTAAGTGATCATCAGACAATATGCCAGTCACCATGCAATGTTGGTTTTTATATTCACACTCTTTATATCTACAAATGCTTTATCCCCAGTACGAGCACTATATATATATATATATATATATATATATATATATATATAATGTAATTGAGTAACCTCAAAAGAGGCTATCCTCTAAGCTGGTGTTTAATATCAGGGCTATTGTACTGCCATTTTGTGAATGGTTTCTGAACTCTGCAGTAGTCTCTCCAATAGGGCCTCTCGATGCCATAATGAAGGCTACTATTATGACCGTATCTCTGGACAATTCAATCCTGGTTATTTATGCATGCATCTCCTGGGGGGGGGGTCTGTCTCACTGCCTACTAGTCTCCCACCAACCAATACACACATGAAATCGATTACAATGAAAATGAACAAAACTAGCAAACCCAACCTAAAAAAAAAAAAGAAAATAAAGGTAAACCCCATGGGTACCATCTCCTACCCCAATGTGTGGGATCTATGTTTCAACTTTCCAGATATTCCATCTTCTTCAATCCAAATCTGACCTCCTATTTCTGTCTGGTATCAATGCCTCAATCCCACTACAGGAGCTCACAATCCCAGGCTACTCACTTCTAATAGCCAAACATGACTACCTAAGTCAGAACCTACGTTGAAGATGGGTTTCCTGAGGCAGAGATGCAAAAAATTTCCCATATATGTATTTCCATGTGGCACTTATCCATAGTACCAAATTCATCTTCACTGTCTATCACCCTCAGGACAATGGGACAGTAATTTTCAATTGAATATCTGAGAGGATTGATAATATCCTCACAGAATTTCCCTCAGCTTTCATATCTGCAGTGACTTCAATATCCATCACAAAGAGTAGTTAGTCCACTCAAATAAAACCAAGGAAGAAGGCAGATATTGCAGAGACTTCTCCATCATTTATGAAGTAACCCAGGTCATCAAAGAACCCACCCATGTCCCTCACACTACACAGCATCAGGTGAACTTCCTCGACATTCTTTCTAACATCCTGCTATGATAAATGCTTAGCTAAAGTTTTACACCCACTAGGCACATCAGATCATTCCCTAGTCAGTGTCCAAATTGATGCCAAACCAAATGCATCCCATAATTTACTGTTTCATAGAACAATTTTTCACTACACAAAGGGAGACTGGGACAGCTTCTGGTTTTATGTAACTGAAGCTCCTCTCTCAATCTTCTTCAAGCACGCTGCTTCCAAAACTGCTGCTCTTGTCTCAGAATTATTTGATTTTCATGGATTTCATGTTTTTTTTATTTTGAAATTGGTAGCTTGTATTGACAAATAAACAAATCTTGTATACTGTGGTATTTTCCTGATACTGATTCCCTTCAAGTGATTTTCAGTCCAATCTCTCTCTCTAATATATATATATATCTCAAATGTAAAATATATATATGTTTTATGTATGTAGGGGACAGTGGGTAGAAGTAGTACCTTTGTTGCTCAGCTGCTGCACCTTATTATTAAGGTGGATGGGTAACACTGGTCTTCACCCTTCCCCTAAATGTCCATGCGCCACACCCTGTAAACCACTTCAGCAGGCGGGCTAAATCACATGAAATTACCATCGAAAGGCGCTGCACTCTTCTTTGCACTGGTAGCACCGGAGAGGTATAACTCTGTGATAATAAAACCTGAGGGGTGTTGTTCATTGTGTTAATTGCAAATATTTGCACCAATCCTTGTTATGAGCTCTTCCAATAAGTGTGGTTGGTTCTGCACAAGCCTTCAACACTCTAAACAAATCTTCTGTGTGGATAGTCTGTAGTTCAGTTTTGCATTTCTTCTTTGCTATTCCCCAAGAGCAACAAATCAACTGCCATAAAATCAGACATTGCTAAATCTCTGTCATCTCTTCCAAAAGGAATAAATGATCGCCTTATGACTAGCCTTAGAACTTGACAACAATTCTTCAGCCACTCTTGTGAGCTGTTATTCCCCAACTATGAACACCCCTGTATTGGAAATTGATGACTTTTATGATCAACTATGTTCAGTCATTTCCAAAGTTCCACATAGAGACAAACTTGTCCTTATGGGAGACTTTAATGCATGGATTGGTGCTGACCATCAGATATGGCCTGGTATCCTTGACATTCACAGGGTTGGGTGTATGAATTCTAATGGGCTATGACTTCTTTCTCTCTGCCAAGAGAGCCCTGGGTATGACGATAAACTACATCTGCATACTGGGTATGGTGATAAACTATGTCCAACAGAAAGGCCGTTTTTGAAAAAATAAGGTTGCCGGCTTGGAAAGGTTTAGAAAAATAGTATTACCAGCTATATGTTTTCGAAAGAATAATGTTGCCAGCAGTGGTTTTTTTAAAAATTATATTACCAGCTATATGTTTTTAAAAAAATAATATTACCAGCTATACGTTTTTGAAAAATAATATTACCAGCTATATGTTTTTGGGAAAATAATATTACCAGCTATACATATTTGAAAAATAATATTTCCAGCTATACCTTTAAAAAAAAGAAAAATATTACCAGCCATGTTTTTTGACAAAAACTTATTCAATGGAATTGTAACTGGGGTCAAAACACTATGAAAGTGTAAAAATGGGTTTTAATACCAGAAATTCTTTATAAAAAATTATTACAATCAATACATTTATGAAAACCAAATGTTGCCAGCAATGCATTTTTGAAAAACAAATATTACCAGCAATATATTTTTGGAAAAAAGAAAAAGAAAAATATATATTACCAGCGATACATTTTTGAAAAAAAGAAAATATATTACCAGTGATACATAAGAAAATTATTATCAGAAATGGAATTTTTGAAGGAAAAATATTACCAGAAATAGATTAAAAAAAAAAAAATATTACCAACAATAAAAATTGTTGGCATTAAATGACCCATTGAGGTTGATATGCCATAAAACCAAAACAAACCAAACCAATCTCTGCCAAGAATTTGATCTCACTATCACCAACACATGTTATCAGTAATCCAATCATTACAAAAAGATTGGATGCATCCCAGATCCAAAACTGGCTTATGATTGATTACATTATCACCAAGAAATGTGACACAAAAGACTTCAATATCACCTGCTCTTTCCACAACATTTGCTATCTTTCAGACCATTGCTCTACTATGCAGCAAAGCTCTCATTTGCATTATTGTTCCTAAACAAATCAACCTCTGAATTCTGATGTTAAGAAGAAAGAACTCTCTGACACACTGGATCCAAGGCTTGATTCAGATGTGATCTCAGAAGACATTGAATCCTGCCATTTGTTCCAGCTCCCTTGAAGTTCTAGGACTTCCCATAAGGAAGCATCAGGACTGGTTTGATTTAAATGATGTTCATGTTCAATGTTTCATTGAGAAGATACACAATTCACACAAAATATTCATAAACAACAAAAATTGTCCATCAAAAAAGCACATATATAAACAGTGTAAGCAAGAAGTGCGAAATGCTCTCAGAAAAATGAAAGAATCTTGGTGGTTGCTAAGGCTGTGGAACTCCAGGTGGCAGCTGACAGAAAAGATCCCAAAGCATTCTATCAAAAAAAAAGAAAAAAGGTGTACGGCCCACAAGGAAATGGAATTTCATCTGTTCTCTCATCTGATGGTAACACACTCTACACATACAAAAAGGAAATTATATCATGATGGAAATAATAATTTGAAAGTGTCCTTAATTCCACCTCTGCCATCAATGACAACATCATTACGTCAATTCATCATTAACCAGAAATTCCCCAGTTGTCTCTTGAGCCATGCCTAAAGGAAATCCAGGATTCTATCAAGCAATTGTCCTTAAAACCCCTGGAAAAGATGCTATAACCCCTGAAATTTTTAAATATGATGGTGGGAAGACTCTGGTTAAGAAACTCCTTAAGCTTTTTAAAGTCATATGAAAGGTTGGTTCTGTTCCACAGAACTACAAAGATGTTTGCATAAACATCTGTTCAAGAACAAAGGCAAAAAGGTTGTATGTGATAATTCCCGTGGCATTGCACTTCTGAGTATCACTAGCAGAATTCTCGCTTGTGTTATTCTCAACAGAATAATCAAATATCTCATTGATGACATCTATCCCGAATCTGTGTGGTTTTTCGTTCAGGTTGTGGAACCAGTGATATGATTTTTTGTCACTTTGTCAGGTTGCTGAGAAAGTTTGCAAGAACCATGAACTCTATACTGTCTTTATCAATCTGACCAAAGCATTTGACACTGTAAACAGAGGTGCCCTCTGGAAAGTACTCAAAAAGTACTCAAAAAGCTTGGCATACCTGAAAGTATACTGAATATCATCATCTTGTTTCACAAAGGAATGAAAGCATCTGTTATATCTAATGGAGAGTTTTCAGAAACCATGTAACCATGTAATCATGCATTTAGTAATCTTGACATACGTGTGAAATTTGAATTCCACACAAGTGGCAGCCTCTTTAACCATCAACATTTTAAATTATAATGGCTGACTCAAGCAAGAATTATTCATGATCTTTTGTTTGTTGATGACGCTGCGAATGTGGCCACCTCAATTGAAGAGGCTCAAGCACTCGTCAATTGTTTTTCTATCGCTGACAATGCATTCAGATTAACTATAAGCATAAAGTTGTTCATCAACCAAGGCCTACACCTAAACAGGTCAAGGGTGCAAAACAAAAACCACTTGCCCATATCTTTCTAATCATTCTCATTACTGTTGGCAGCAACAACCTGAAATATGTGAAATCATTCTCGTACTTAGGAAGGAAAGTCAATTCAAGTGCCTCTTTGTAAGACAAAATAGTTAACCGAATATCAAAGCAACCAATGCGATGTTCATGGGATTTCACTGAAAATGAAAAACAGTGTCTATTGAGCAGTCATTCTCACCACACTTCTTTATGCGTCAGAAAAAATAAGGGAATTAACAGAAGACATGCTCATCAAGAGGTTGCTTAAAATTCAAAGATGGAATGCTCATATTAGAGAAAGAAAAAATCTTCAGCGCTGGAACGAATATATTTGCAATCTCTTCCACAACAAAAGAGAACAACTGGCAATACACAGAAATACTGACGGGCCGGAAATACTAAAAAGCAAAGTGGAAGCTGCACTGGCCAAATTGAACAGAAACAAAACAGAAGGGCCAGACAGGATTGTAATAGAGATGATGGCAGCCTTAGATGACTTTGGCATAGACAAGATTACAGAAATAATAAATGAAATTTACAACAGTGATGATATACGAGAAAACCTAAGCAGATCTATTTTCATAGCACTGCCTAAGAAACCAGACACAAATGAATGTGGACTCCACCGAACAATCAGCCTAACAAGCCACATAAGAAAACTTATCATCCAAATTCTGATGAATAGAGTGCACAGCAGAATCAGAGACCAGAGATAGGATAAGAACAGTGTGGGTTCATTAAAGACACCGGAACAAGGAATGCAATATTTATGCTCTGAATATTATGAGAAAGAGCAATACAAATGGAGAAGAATGTGTACCTGTTTTTTTTAGACTTCACAAAGGTATTCAACAAAGTACGCCACAAAGATCTGTTAGAGCGGCTCAGCCACCTTGACACATTTGGGAAAGACATTAGAATAATCAATAATATCTACTGGCAGCAAACCGTCTGCATATGGATAAAAAATGAGTTCAGCAGATTTACAAAAATAGAAAGGAATGTCAGGCAAGGATGTGTCTTCTCATTGGATTTATTCAACCTATCGGCAAGGCAATTCTGAGAGAACTGGAAATCCTACCAGGATTCATCATTGGCAGGTACAATCTTAATAACATAAGATATGCAGATGACATAGTGCTGATAACAGACATGGAAATGAAACTACAAAACCTCGTACAAAAGGTAGTGAAGAAAAGCATGAGAAAGAGACTAAGCATAAACTACAAAAAGACAGAATGCATGGTCATCAGTAAAAGGATGAGCCCAAAATGCAATTTACAGATTGTGGATACTAAAATCAAGCAGTTGTGGAAATTTAAATATCTGGGAAGTGTTCTAACAGAGGATGGAAAGTGCAACACTGAGATTCAAGGATGTATTGGGATGGGCAAAGACACATTCCAAAAGCTAAGCAGAGTATTATGAAATAGGGAAGTTTCATTGGAAACAAAGAAAAGAATATTGAACTGTTACGTGATATCTGTCCTCCTGTATGGCAGTGAATGCTGGACAATCTCCTCAAAGATGAAGAAGAGACTCAAAGTAACAGAAATGTGGTTCTACAGGAGGATGCTGAGAATACCATAAACTGAACATGTGAGCAACAACAAGGTTTTGGAGAGAATGGAAACAAACAGGAAACTTATACTTAACATCAGGAAGAGGTAGTATGAAATTTCTGGTACGCGTAATGATGAAGGAGGGCTTGGAAAATCTGATACTCACAGGACAGAGAGGAAGAGGGATAATGGAAAGTAATGCGTAACTTACTTAATGGGCTTGAGCAAGTGAATGGTGGAACAGGGTTTGGGAGAAATAACAAAAAGACAAAACTTATTAAGAGTTACAAAGTCCTGGAGGAGGTGGAGGGCCATGATCGCCTACATTCTAAAGGGACAGGGCACATAAAAGAAGAAGCCATATTAATTGCCAAAAGGAATACAAAGGAGAAACTGCAATGAATTTAAATAAGATTATATGAACACAGAACAACACACTAAATATATTAGTTGCATGACAGATCTATTATCACAATGTTTGATTTTAATAAGAAAAATGATAGAAAGAAAAAGAATCTAAATGAAATTGGTTAGATTATATACTCAAAACATATATTAAAAAAAGAAACATTTAAATTTAAAATTCCCAGCAACACCCTTTCTTTGTGCACATGTTTAGTTGCATCAACATAAACACCAATATGTCCAATGAAGTCCTAATGAGCAAAACATATCTGACAAAAATTTGTCTCACTTTTTTTTATACTATTTCCCCTAAAATTGTTCTTGATATATATAAAAAAATAATTATATAGAGTTTTCTTATATATATATATATATATATATATATATATATATATATATATATATATATATATATAGGCAGCATATCTTCATTCAATATAGACATATATTTATTTTTATAATAATCCTTTCTAGTTCTCTAATTATTTTCTTCAGTATCTGTCTGTCTGCAGACTGGTGAATGTATTTTTAGTTATCAGGATTTATGAGGTCGGTGTTCTTAAACATTCGTCCACAACAAATTAAGAGATAAAAGGAATATTGAAAACAAATCATGCAAGAAAATTCAGAGTGAAGACAAACATAATTAAAAGTGTAACAATGACATTGATTTATATACAATTGACATATACAACTGGGTTGAATATTTTTGGATAAATGAGGATGGTTGAATTAGATTGTGGAGAGTATTTTTGTGAAGTTTCAGCGTGTGTGAAACTGTCATTAAGATTTGTTCGTAAAATTAAACTAAGTATTTGGTTATGTACAAAAATGTTCTTTGTGCGAGTTCAATCAATAATGTGTGTGCATAAGTCTGTTTAAGTTATTGTCCAAAATTGGTAGGAGTTGTGTACCTTTAGTTGTTTGGAAATTTGATTGATTGTTTACGAATACTTATTTAGTAGTGAGTAAATATCACTTTTTAAGTATTGTAAGTAATTGCTAGAAATTGTTCCTGAGAGAGTGTGGTTGTTGTTTGCTGAGTCAGAGAAGTTTGCGCAGTAAAAGTGTAGTTGGTCAAGGTTTTGACTTGCGTGGATTACTTTGGCATCTCTCCAGGGGTGAAAGTCTGATTGCCTGAGTCAATTCAGGTTCTTCTATTTATAGAGTTTTGGCCAAGAAAATAGGCTCCAGAGTGCTGGGCGCGAAAAGACATTTTTGCATGAACTTGTTACAGTTCTAAACGTCTGAGCCAATGAAAAGTCTCGCTTGCTGAAACTATAGTGTTGATTGGTTGATAGGTGATTTTTGGTGTAAAGTGGATGAGGCATTATACACACTATTTACATTGCTTGGACTATCATTTTCATCTTTGTTGCCATATTTATCACAACGTTTCAGCCGTTGTATGCTCCAGCCTTCTTCAGTGGTTGGAATGTTGAACTGAACCCTTTATTTCACTTGCTGGGGTAGACTGTTCTAGTTACACATGCCATGTCTAATGGATGTCAGTTATCAGTTATCTCCTGTTAATTCCCCTCTCCAAGTTCTTCACTGCCTTAACCAGGTATTTAACTCACTTAATGACACATGGCACAGTGGATAAAGGCATTGGTTAGATCCAGTGACAGGACCCAAAGAGGTGTGAGTTCAATACCTGGTTAAGGCAGTGGACAATATATAATTATCTTCTTGATGTTAAGTTGAAATTCATCAAGGAAGGTACCATATTTTTTATTAACCCATGTACTTTTGATCTCCTCAAAGATCACCCTCGGGGGTGAATTGCAAAGACAAACTTTATCTGACTGTATCTGTTTTGATAGTGATTTTGCAAAGACTAGCAAATGTGCTCTGCTATACTTATTTTAAAATAATTTTTATTCATAATTTTATTTTATTAATCATTTCATTAATAATGGATTAATGAAATAATAAAAATCCCCCTCCAATACAATTTCTACTCTTGCTTTTCTCCTCCTCTTCTATTACACTTCACTTCTACGTTTATATATAAATAATAATGTGTTAGCATTATTTAGCCCTTATCACCCGAGGATACTGAAATGTTGAAACCAAGGTAGCATGATTGGCTGCTTGATCACCTAAATTTTAAAAAATATTTTATATATATATATATATATATATATACATACATACATACACACAGTTATGGGTATAATGGAAAAAATATACAGACAAGCACATACTTGCATGTACATAAAAATATATAAAAATATATTTCTTCTACTGGTGTTATGAATCCAGTGCTCAATGTTATGAAACTGAGCTATAAGTATATATTAGTGAATATACATAATATCCAATGTCAATAGCATGACTCAGAGTTTCATGCAGTTCTTACAATCTTCAGGTGAAGAACATATTCTGACCGTTATGGAGTTTGTGTTCTCGTGGTGATGATTCAAAATGGTAAATGAACTCTTTAATACCATATGAAAGAGTTCATTTACTATATATGCCTGATGAATTGGGTAACCATGAAACTCTGAGTTGCATTACAAATGTAAGTATATGTGCATTTTTATATAAAAATATATAATTATTATTATTATTTTTATTATAAGAGATTATAATAAAAATATGTTGAAATTGCTTCACAAAAGCTTTCATGTTTCAATACTGTGGTACTATGTACTTCTTCAGGTGACAGTAATAATTTGCTTAGATTGTTCTTCCCAACACATTGCGGAAACATGCAGAAATTTTTTAAAAAGTGTCAATGAACACAAGACCTTATAAATAATAATTTAATAAATGCACTAGTCATAAACAAATAAATTCAATGAAAATTTTGATCTAAAAAATGCCACATTCATGAAAAGAGAAACTAATTTACTCAGAATGGAACATTATCAAAATATCAATCGTATGCCCCTTTTTTTTTCCCAATCTCACGTTTCCTGAAGAAATTACTACTTTCCCAAACCAACATACACAACAAATGTGTTGTAAAATCAAAGGAAAAAGACAGAATCTATCATTTTTACTTTTGGAGATGTATGATACAAACGTCCATCTCAGATTTCAGTCCAAGAAACTTTTTTTTTTCTTTTTGTTTTCCTTTTTTTTCTTTTTTTGAGTACTAAATGATGCCTTCTAAGGTCTGAATACCTCTGGACATATCAGTTATTGTTTGTCTTTAAATTTAAAAATTTCCTTTCAAAGATGTTATATGACGTCATCTAGGATCTAATACCTAAATCTTTTCAGTTAACTTGCTATTTTTGAGTGTGCTTAAATTTGGCAATTTTGAGTAACTGTCAAATATTTATGTGTTGTAAAATAAAACCATCACATTTGCCTTCATAAATTTCATCAAATGATGAAATGTGTCGGCTAAACAAAGTAGTTTTCCTCTTTTCATTTGTATATATATATATATATATATATATATATATACACACACACACAAGGAATTCCTGAAATGTTTTCAGCCCAACCCACTTCTCATAATCTGACCAGATGACAAAATTTCTTTTTGGAATGGATTCTTGGTTAGGTTGAGAACATTTTCACTACATTCTTGTAAGCATATATGTATATTTGTAAATGTTTCAGTACAGTCGGCTAATACATCACTTGTAAATACACATATATTTTGCAGTACTAGTTTCTGTTTAGTTTTAAACAGCCATTTAAATTCCTTTATAAAAATCTTCCATTTCCTTGATCCAATAAGATTTTAGGTTTGATATTCGCTTGATCTTACTCATGCAGTGCAAAGATTGCCTTTATCTTGCAACTCTAGATTTTACTTTTTATAAGTAAAGCTAACTCAAATCCCATCTACTAAGTCTTCAGAATATATTTACAGAAAAGCACATTATTGATTATTCAGTTATAATATATATTAATGCTGCCGGATTTATTGCAAAAGTGTTTATAACTGCATCAATAAGTGATTTAAACTTATATTATGGCTTACCTTCTAACAGCAACCCAGCTGTTGCAAGACCACGTGGATGCACCCTCAGTCAAAAGACTGGCATCTGATTGACTATGTCATCACCAAATGAAGGGACATAAAATATTTTAAGATCATGCATTCATTCCATACCATTTGCTATCTGTCAGATCACACCCTAGTTCAGAGTAAGTCTACACTGCATCTGCAAAAGCAAAGGATTATAAATTCTACAGTGCCCAAGCGCATTAATGTACTGCATCTTAAATTGACCGAAACGAAAACTTAGGTCCCTGACAAACTTGATGCTGCACTTGATTCTGTAAACATTACCAATGATATTGAATTGTCTTGGAAGACTCTGTGGGATGCAACACATTCTGCATCCTTGAAGGTTCTCAGACTACCACATCGAAAACTCCAAAACTGGTTTGATGACAGTAATACAGAGGTTCAGCAGCTTATAGATCAAATGCACTCTTCTCATAAAGTGTAGATTGAGGACAAGAACTCATCCACTAAGAAGATTGGTTTACAAGAAGTGCAAATTACTGAACTTGTAATGTGGTTTTCAGTTGGATCATGGCACCACTGACATTATATTTTCTCTTCGTCAAGTTGCAGAGAATGTTCATGAGAAAAACCAAGAGTTGTATATGGTGTTTCTGGACTTGGCAAAGGCCTTTCACACTGTGAATCAAGAGGCTCTTTGGCAAGTCTTGAGGAAACTCGGCATCCCAGAAAACATGCTAATGGTAATCATCTCCTTTCATGAAGGAATGAAAGCTAATATCATGTTTAATGGTATGATGTCAGAATCCCTTGATGTCATGAACAGTACCAAGGGTGTGTCATAGCCCCTGTCCTTTTTTTTTTCCCTTTTCTTCTCGGTGATGCTGAAACATGCATTCGCAGACACAGAGAGTGGCATCAAAATTAAGTTTCGAACAACTGGTGGTCTCTTCAATCATCAGTGCTTCAAAGCCAAGACCCATCTTCGTATGCAAATTATTCATGATTTGTTGTTTGCAGATGCTGCTGCTCTTGTAGCGACATCCTTTGAGGAGGCCCAACATCTAATAAATCGTTTCTTTGCTGCATGTAAAGCCTTTGGTCTGACACTTAGCATAAAGAAAACTGAAGTAGTGCACCAACCTTGTCCTACTCCGAAGCAATTCTGTGGCGAGAAACAAAAACCACCAGTCTACAAATTTCCAGAGAGACCATTTAAAGTAGAAGACAAAGCGCTGAACTATGTAAAGTCTTTCACCTATCTTGGTAGCAAAGTCAACTACAGTGGACCTTTAGATGATGAAATCATGCATCAACTATTAGTGCTTTCAGCAAAATTTGCCATCACTTGTGGTATGAGCGGGGTATCCTACTGGATACAAAAATTCAGGTTTACAGAGCTGTTGTCCTTGCCATCCTTTTGTACAGCTCAGAGTCATGGACTCCATACAGGTACCATATACACCAGCTGTCTGCGTGCCATCTGTGGAGTTAGCCTTCAAGACAGGACATTCAATGTAGACCTGTTTAACAGCTGTAATATTGGAGGAATCGAGATTTTCCTCATACAATCTCAGTTGTGGTGGACTGGTCATGTCTTGAGAATGTCTGATGACAGGATACCCAAGATCCTAATGTACAGCCAGTTAGATCAAGGCTTTCGGAATGTAGGATGCCCATGGCTTAGATACAAAGACAAGCTGAAGAGCAACTTGTCAGGTGTCAATATACCTCATAACACCTTTGAGTGCTTAGCCTTGGAGCGGGCACAGTGGGGATCAACGTGTCTTAGTGGACTAAGCAGTTTTCAATCTGTCTTCAAAATTGTCTTCAGGAAGTAAGAGCAAGATTTAAAAGGTCAGCCAATCTAACATTGATCTCATCCCACAATCCTCACTCTTGCTCCATATGTGGCCTCCTTTGCAAATCACTAGCGGGGATTAAGTGCCACTTAAGATTATCACACAAAATTCATAACTGAATCAATTATTTAAGTTGTCAGATCCTTATATATCGAAACCAACAGGAGAGTCCATTATATATATATATATATATATGGATGTATGGATGTATGATGTAATGGATTGCAAGTAGGAATGAGAAAAGAGAAAGCTGAGTTCAAATTCTAGCTGAGTTTGTTATATTCACTTATGGACAAATACTCTTGGGAAAAATATGAATCCATCTCTTCTCCCCTAGAGGGTGATTCAATAAAATCAGCCATTTTCCAGCAAGTCTTGGGCACTTGAGCATCAGTGCAAGAAAATGCACAGTAACTGAAATTCTTCAGCACTTGAAGAAAGTGTTTTAAAATAAAATGCATGGTGCTGGAAACTAAATGACCAAACATCACATTTGGTGGGGGAAGGGCCAAGATTTTTTCTTCACCTACTCATATATATATATATATATTTTAATTTTATTCG
This sequence comes from Acanthosepion esculentum, assembly GCA_964036315.1. Classification (NCBI taxonomy): domain Eukaryota; kingdom Metazoa; phylum Mollusca; class Cephalopoda; order Sepiida; family Sepiidae; genus Acanthosepion; species Acanthosepion esculentum. The sequence goes on from OZ038493.1 coordinate 1,332,853, forward strand.
CTCTGACTTAACATTGAGCTCTCTGGATTTCATCCTCCTTGGAATTATCCATACGGATCACTAAGATTTTCATTACTTATATATCTCCTTTCTCTGACCAATCCTAATTGTTCTATTACCCCTTAAACAAAGGAACATTCTTCCGCCAGTCCAAGATGAATTAGGATTGCTACTATACACAAAAGAGAATGGTTAAAAGACTCAACATAAAAAAATTAATTCTTTTAATTAATATGTGTAAATAACCATTCTTTGCCTGATGAAGGTCACAAGATCCAAAACATGTGTATCAAAAAATATAGAAAATAAAGTATAATATATATAAAAAAATCCACTTTATAACCAAAAACGTTTGTAGCAGCTTCTCTCTTTAAGATATATATATATATATATATATATATATATATATACACACGCACACACGAGTTGCTCCAAAGGTAATGCCTTGTATTTTATTATGCTGTCTTATGATATCAAGTGTAGAATTTAGTGTTATGATAGTGAAGAATTAACCTTCCTTCCAATATTATAAATAAGAAATTGACAGCCATCTAGCAATCTCAGACATCTGAATTAGGGCATGAAGCAGGGATGGCTTATTGAACTTCTCCATAAAGGAAATATTGGAGCCTCTTGAGAGTTATTCACAGTTGCTGAATATTTGCAGAGACCAAATAGTGGATGTGAGCAAAATTAAGTGGCAGTAATTAGGTGTAATTCATTTCAATGATGGTGGCCCTGATGTATGTGACATATTTACCTGTGCAGGCTCTTGTTCATCATTGGCAAAAATACAAAGCTAATAATAGTAACTATGTGGAAAAATAACATTTTATTGCTATAAACTGACTTTATTCAACAGTATCAGTGTAATTATTTAGACACCATGGAAAAATAAATAGATGGCATTATTTTGTGTCTGTAGATATTTACTCAGGATGCATGGATAGTGGCTCGGATTGAGGAATTGGAGAGCCGAGTTCAAATTCCAATCGAATCCATTACATTCACTTATATTATATACACTTGGAAAAGGTATGAATCCTCTTCTTTACCCTCCAGCTATGGGTAAATAGCAGATGGCAACTGGTCTACAGCAGAAAGAAATGGCAACCTACTGTGGGAAAAATCTGCCTGGTTAGTTATGTATCAAAAGACACATGATCGCCTAAGCATGTATCATACATGGCACATAACTGACTGAGATATTTACTTAATTTATTTAAAATTGCACTGCAAATGTGTGAAGGAAATTAGCCTTAGAAGATTATGTAATGTAAATGTTGCAGTTGCATGTTTGTGTACATGCATATATATATATATATATATATATATATATATATGATGATGGATCAGTAAGTCCTGAGCCTGAAGCACTTATTAGCTGAAATTCAATTGAAATATTTCACTTTACAATATTTGATCTATATGATTAATTGGGAAAATGCTAGGTTAAGTGCATTGACAAGGAAAGATGAAATATCTTATAGAAATAGTATTGCTCTAAAGTTCCTTATATCTATTTCTCTCTCTCTCTATATATATATATATAAAATGGAGAAAGATCAAAGGAATACTTAAAAATTTTTCTCACTATATTATTTTTAGATCCATATTAACAACTGTATTAACTTTCACAAATCCATTTGATTCATTTATATAAAGTTTCAGAGGTCTACTTAAAAGCAAGTTGTGTCAGGATTTTTTCAGTGTGTACAATTACACATATACACATCCACACACACACACTAAATGCCCATACAAATAAACTTACATATGCCCTATACACTGTATGTGCATATATTCATGAATATAACACACACATATATATGCACCTGTATCAAAATGTGTGTATGTGTTTGTCTTTAAGAAGCAATGAAAACTGTTTTCATATCTCTGCTGACAGTGACCCAACTGTCCCATCAAACATTTTTATCAAAAGAATTCATAAATACGCATATGACAGAATGTCTGCAATGAATAAAATAAAGTGGCATAAAATGAATGGCAATAGTTGAAGAATTATATATTATTCCTAAATAAATAAGCAAAGTGTAATAAAGAGGAATTTTTTGATAATTATATATATATATATTATCAAAAAATTCCTCTTTATATCTGTAATAAAGAGGAATTTTTTGATAATTTTATATATATATATATATATATATATATATATATATATATATATATATATATATATTATCAAAAAATTCCTCTTTATTACACTTATGGGCTTCTGTGAAAAATTAATTTTGGTTGAGCTCTCTGGGACAGGAAGTGTTGGTTTGTAAACAGTGACTATTAAGGCTGATATAGCAAGACTCTTCAGTAAAGTGAATTGAGTCCTGTCGGTCACTGCGTGTTTATCTAAAAATAAATATGCTAAAATTCACCTTCATCCCTGCCAATGCGCCGAAGGCTTAGTGGTGGAATTTCCAACTGATGCCAATTCAGTCAGGTTTCGATCCTAGCTAGAGGCAACCTTGATGCCTAGCCACACTGAAGAGCTGTGAAACAGTCTGTCTGTGGATGACAATATATATATATATATATATATATATATATATATATATATATAATAATAATGGCTCTCCCATCGGTCTCGGTGTATGAGCATCTGACAGTTGATTCAGTTATGAAATTTTGTGCGATAATCTTAAGTGGCATTTAAGACCCGCAAGTGATTTACAAAGGAGGCCACATATGGAGCAAGAGTGAGGATTATGAGATGAGATCATTGTTGGATTGGCTGACCTTTTAGATCTTGCTCTCACTTCTTGAAGATGATTCAGACAAGCAGATTGAAAATTGCTGAGTCCACTAAAACACATTGATCTCCATCTACCCGCTCCAAGGCTAAGTGCTCAAAGGTGTTATGTGGTATATTGACTTGACAAGTTGCTTTTCAGCTTGTCTTTGTATCTTAGCAATGGGCATCTTACATTCCTGTAGCCCTGATCTAACTGGTTGTACATTAGGATCTTGGGTATCATGTCATCAGACATGACCAGTCCACGGAACTGAGACTATGAGAAAAGTCTCGATTCCTCCAATATTACCCCTGTTAAACAGGTCTACGTTAGATGTCCTATCTTGAAGGTTAACTCCACAGATTGCACGCAGACAGCTTTTATGGAAAACATCCAGCTGTCGTATATGGTACCTGTATGGAGTTCATGACTCTGAGCCATACAAAAGGATGGCAAGTACAACAGCTCTGTAAAGTTTGCCGAAAGCACTGGTAGCCTTAGCAATCCGATGCATGATTTCATCATCTAAAGTTCCACTGTAACTGACTTTGCTACCAAGATGGAAATTTGTAGACTTTGTTTTTGTTTCTCACCACACAGTTGCTTCAGAGTAGGACAAGGTTGGTGCACAACTTCAGTTTTCTTTATGCTAAGTGTAAGACCAAATGCTTTACGTGCAGTAGAGAAATGATTTATTAGATATTGGGCCTCCTCAAAGGATGTCGCTACAAGAGCTGCATCATCAGCAAACAACAAATCACAAATAATTTGCATACGAAGGTGGGTCTTGGCTTTGAAGCGCTGATGATTGAAGAGACCACCAGTTGTTCGAAACTGAAACTTGATGCCACTCTCTGTGTCTGCAAATGCATATTTCAGCATCACCAAGAAGAAAAGGGCAAAAAGGACAGGGGTTATGACACATGCTTGCTTGGTGCCGTTTGTGACATCAAAGGATTCTGACATCATACCATCAAACATGATATTAGCTTTCATTCCTTCATGAAAGGAGATGATGACCATTAGCATGTTTTCAGGGATGCCAAGTTTCCTCAAGACTTGCCAAAGAGCCTCTCGATTCAGTGTCAAAGGCCTTCGTCAAGTCCCCAAACACCATGTTCAACTCCTGGTTTTTCTTATGAACTTTCTCTGCAACGTGACAAAGAGAAAATATCATGTCAATGGTGCCACGACCGGACTGAAAACCACACTGCGATTCAGGATAGATGTTGTCAACAAAGTGTATAATGATTCTGTTTAGAATCAGTCTCACTAGGATTTTGTCTGCAATTGAAAGTAGTGATATCCACTGATGATTATCACAGACACACCTGGAACCCTTGTTTTTGTAGAGGTGTTTGATAGAGGCGTCTTTATAATCCTGTGGGACACAGCCTGCCTTCCATATCTCCACGAAAAGGAGATGCAACTTTTTTACCAACTTTTGACCACCATGCTTGTACACTTTGGGTGGAATAGGATCCTTAGGAGAAGGAGGTTTACCAGATGAGATTTGCTTGATGGAGTCAATTACCTCTTGATAAGTAGGTTCAAAAGACAACTCCAGAATGTCAGGATTTTGCTCAATTGATGTCATGGCTTCCTCATCAGTAACCGACGTGGTGTTCAACACAGTTTCAAAATGCTCTTTCCAGTGATTTAAAATGTCTGACTTATCCGTCAAGAGACTTTCACCATCAGCTGTGGAGATAGGAGCAACACCACTTTATATATATATATATGGAGAGAAAAAAAGAATTTGGAAGGGAGTGAGGGTGTATTTTGGGAGTACACAGCATTAAGCTCCCTGTTGATAGTTGCACTACAACTAAAAGGTCACATGCTTATAGTATTTTATGCTTTTAGCTTCTTATTTAGCTCATTTCTTTTGCTTCGGACAAAAGTCTTTTATGTATTGTGTGTCTACAGGATGTGGACAATTATGACTATCCAGAAATTCCTATTCTCTAAGGCTCAAAGCAATATTTATTCCCTTCCTATCCCTCCCAATCCCTGTTTTGCCATAGGTAGGTTGCTTAGTGTCTCTCTTTGCCCTTCCTGTATTCATTATGTCCTGTGATTGTTAAATTCTCCAAGCCCTCTTTCTTTATTATATGTTTCAAACATTTCAACTATCTCTTTCTAAGTTTAAGTACATGTGTCCTTTTTGTTCCCATTTTTCTTAAAACTTCCTTGTTGCTTACATGATCCATTAATAGTATTCTCAGCATCCTTCTGTAGAACCATATCTCAAGTTTCTCTTCATCTGTGAGAAAATTGTCTAACATTCATTGCCATAAAGGAAGATTGATATTAAAAAGTATTTCAGTTCCCTTTTCTTTAGCATGTCTATATTGTGTGTAAATCCCTTAGAGAGAAATAAAATGCAGAAGATAATTTAAAATAAACAAATGTCTTTACAGTGAGCTAGCCATGATTCAGGCTCTAGACTAAGTATTAATCTCAAAAGGTTTTATTATTTTAAGTAAATCTTGTGTGGCAATCATTGTTAGATTTTGTTACATTACTGGATTGACTGGATCAAACAATTCCATTTTATAAGTAGAAAGAATTCTATTGCAGCTTAAAAGGAAGGCTTATCAAATGAAAGACATATATGCTGTGAAAACTGTGACTGGAGCACAAAGCAGATATATTGTGTAGGTAAATATGTTGCAATTATTTGTGTGTTTGATGAATCTCTTGTTAAAAAGAAACAAAACTACTGATGAAATATCAAAAACACCTGGATGGCAAACTTGGGTCACAAATGGAGAAAAGGCACCATCACTTGCATTTGTCTATTGTTGCTGTTCCTGGATTGTTTTCCTTGCTTCTGTGGCCTCAGTTGGTCCCTGACTGCTAGTTGACTAACGACCTCTCTCTTTACTGACTTTCTGTTTCTGGAATGCAGCTCAAAGAAATAGTTTCTTTCTACTCTTTATCTTATTTCTTCTTTTGGTCCATCAGTGCTTCTGGTTCCTTTGTATTTAGCTAATAAGAGAAAGTAAACCTGAATCTATATGTCTTGGTCACCTTCATCTAAACAGCTGATCTGAGCCTTTTTCTTGAAATCATATCCATTATCACCCTATTATATTTTTATAATCTTACAAGAGTGGATCATCATCTGACAAAGTTATTAGCTGAAATTTCATTTCAAATTTACACTGTATAATGCTTCATCTGTGTCATTTATGAAAAGGTTTGTGTTAAGTGCTTTCAGGAATATAAAAGTCACTATTTATTGTGTAAAATAATTGCTATACCTATGTAATATTTAAAAAAAATGTATTTTCTTTCTAGTTTTCATTATGCCTAACTTTTAGCATCCACTCTACGATTCTAAAAAGAATCCCAAAACCAGTACATGTATGACTTCTGCAAACTCTTCAATAACCAACAGTCATGAAGATAAGCTGTTTCATATTTGCCAGACTTTGCTGAAATATCATTTATGTAGTTTTTGGCAACTCATAAAATCTCTATCCTGATTATGCTGACCTATTCATGAACTCTCACTAACATAATCTACATTTCCGTTTATGAAGTCTAATTGGCTTGTTGTTACAGCAACCCAGTTGAAATCAAATTTATAAATATTATATTTTATTATATAAATTATTTGTTAGCAAATTGAGTCTGGATTTCGGCTAAGTTTGCTCATATCCATTTTATTCTTATTTATTTTTATTATATTCATTATATTCATGCCCCTGTGAAAGGCATGAATCTGCTTTTCCCCGTATGTTATATCATTACCAAATGAACCTTTGCCCCATAAGTATGTTGTATACTCAAGCAATATCAACAAAAAAGTCATTCCCAAAGTCAAATTTGACAAAGTCTGCTAATATCATTATTTTAACACTTCTTTTTTGTCTTCTAACAACACATCATAACTCTTTTTCACCTCAGTTCTTCCTGTGATAATAACTTTAACTCTTACAGAGAAAATAAGAAAATAATCTGTTCTATCGAAAACATTAGGTGGTATTCGGTTAGGGTTAGGATGTGCAGGGAGTCATGATCAGCATGAAAAGTAGAATCAGCAAACTAAGCTTATTCCATTGATGCCATGCTAATGCCCTTGAGAAAGGCAGGTATGAGTTAAGCAGCAAAGCAGACTGAGGCTCTTGAACATTGGATGGCAGCTAGTTTAGAAAACAGATAACTCTGAATTCAAAATTGTGGGGAAAGCAACAGAAAACCACTCCACACCAGTTATGCATGAAATATTGAGGAAATTATACTTTTTAGTGTTGGATGGAATTCAGTCTAAAACGACTACTCTTTATTTAAAATCATGGTGAAAGCAGTCGGAAACTACTCCCCCTATTTTCTCAAAATGTCATGTTAATTCACACACATTAAAGCAGAGAGATCTGTTGAGAGCAATGGTCACCTACAGTCAGAAAAGACATGGCATTTTTTTTTAATTTGGAAAGTTCTTGAACTAAGCCTTAAAAAAAAGGTTTATTATTACTCCAGTAAATATGGATTGTTTTTTAATGATTCACATGAACAAATCCACAGATTATTTTCATATTTTCTTGTATTTTGCTGGTGCTTGGTTACTTTTGACATCTATCATCTTGAAACAACATTTGACTGGCCTTGAAACACCACAAAAAAAACAAACCCTTGTTCAAGAACTTGTCGAAGACTTGATGAAACATTTTGAGAGTCATGATAGAAGATTTGCTGTGTCTTCAAACAAAATTTGATGTAGTTACATTGCTTATATTTGTTAGCCATTGTAAAGATTGCAGAGCTGTTTCAACAGTACTACAAAACTTTGCATAATAATTGAACATGATGAAATAGTATGAAATAGTATGAATCCCATTGGCAGACTGACTCAGTAAGTTGTGTACAAATGATTGTTAGTTACACATGCATTTCTGTTAAATGGTACAATCAAAGCACATACAATTGGAGAAACTTTGCAATACTGCTTCATAATTGAACAAGGAAAGAAAATACTTTGAAATACATTTTGAATGATGAGAGAAAAACACAAAAGTGATTGAACGGGAATGGATAAATTTGTGACAAAAAGAAAAAAAGAAATATATTTATCACAATATAATCACTAAAAGAAAATTGATGTGAAAAAAATGAATAGATTGAAGCCAGTGTAAGGAGTGAATAGGAAGAGAAGAAAAAGGAGAAAAGAGAAGAAGAGAAAAGAGAAAGTAGGAAGAGGAGAAAAAGGAGAAAAGAGAAAGTAGGAAGAGGAGAAAAGGGAAAGTAGGAAGAGGAGAAAAAGGAGAAAAGAGAAAGTAGGAAGAGGAGAAAAAGGAGAAAAGAGAAAGTAGGAAGAGGAGGAAAAGGAGAAAAGAGAAAGTAGGAAGAGGAGGAAAAGAGAAAGTAGGAAGAGGAGAAAAAGGAGAAAAGAGAAAGTAGGAAGAGGAGAAAAAGGAGAAAAGAGAAAGTAGGAAGAGGAGAAAAGGGAAAGTAGGAAGAGGAGAAAAGAGAAAGTAGGAAGAGGAGAAAAAGGAGAAAAGGGAAAGTAGGAAGAGAAGAAAAAGGAGAAAAGAGAAAGAAGTGAAAGAGAAAAGAAGAGAAAAGTGAAAACAAAAACAGAGAGAATAAAAGTAACAAGAATGAAATATAGAAAGTGAAAGATAGAAAAAAGAAAGATGCAAATCAATAGATGGAAGTGAGTAAGGAAAGTGAATAGAAAAGAAGGAAGGAGAATGAGAAAGTAAAATAGAATAAAAAAGTAACAATAAATGATTTAAATTATTTACATGCTGATAATTGTCCCCATCTTTGTAGTTGGTGTTATTTTAGCCATTGTGCTCTCTGGTCTTCATCAGATGCTTGTTGATCTGGGTAATGTTCAGTGAATTTCAAACTGAACCCTTTATTTAATCTAAGGGGTGGAGTAGATTGTTCTCATTCCACTGGCCATGTCTGGGGATATTTCCTTTTGTTCTTATTTAGTCCAGCTCAGTTACTGCTCACTCCATTTCCACTGAGTGCAAGTACACACAATTCAGACAGGAGGTAACGAGAAGGAAATAAAGAGGGGAAGGGATGTGAATAGAAAGAAGAAGAGAAAAAAATAAAGGAAAAGAGAAATGAATGAGAAAAAGTGAAAACAAAAGATAGAATAAAAATAAGAAAGAAAGAAATGTAGAAAGAGAAGAAACAAAAGAAAGAAGAAAAGATAAATATGTTGGCAATAAATGAATCAAAAGCAAGAGTGAACCTTAATGATGCAGAAGAGTTTATTGTATAACACTCAAGTGCAAAGTTATTAGTTATTGTACCCACACTCATGCCCCATTAGACTTCCCAAAAGATTTAACTGAGCAAAATGCCGTAAAAAATTTCTTAGGCATTCTTGGAAAAAGCAGTGCAAGAAAGTATATTTGTCAGTGTATGTAGGAGAATATATATATCTTGTGGCATTTATTTGCACTGACTGAGTGTATCAATAGTTCTGAAAAGTGTGGATCATTCTGCACCATCCTTCACCATTTTAGCTTTTCTGGTGGTTTACCTTAATTCGTTCATTCTTATCCATTATTATATATTTTGTTCATAAATGCATTGAGATAAAAGCTACAAAATCTGCAGTTTGATCATAACTGCTAGATTTATGGAAAATGTTTACCTTAATTCACCTGGCTTTGACAACCTGCCATTATGTGATGGTAAAAAAGTTTATTTAACAATCTCTTTTGCTAGTATAGTTAAGATGAATCCGTACTAGATGACCCTACTACTGTGGCATTGGTCAGACTTAGTTAAGTCTAATGAAGAATGTCGACTGTATGTAGCGTGAAAGTTCACAAGATCATCTCATACACCTGTTCACTAATTTGATGAGTTTTTATGCTAAGTTCTTCACTGTTTTATCCTTGTGCCAGACTTAGCTTAACAACTAAGAGCATCTACCATAGCATAATGTCAGCAACTGAATGTGCACTGGTGTAATGGTTATCGGTGCAGGAAGTGAAATCATTGAGCTAAATTCAAATCCTGCCATGTGTATTGCATTCATTTCAACACAAATGCTCTTTGGAAAAGTATGAATCCACTTCTTCCTCCTGCTATGGGTTAAGTAACAGGGTTATACTGAGTTATGTAAGCATGTAGTGACAACCAATCCAAGTAAAGGACTATTCTAAATTCAAGATCACGGAGACTGCAGCTGGAAACAACTTCAGTATCGTTCCCAAGAAACCAGGTCATAAAGAAACATGAGAAAGTGGGTATAAATGAAAGAAGGTGAGTTACTCTGACTTAGATAACATTAATAAATGACTATGGAGGAGCACATAAAATCTTCAAACCATAATATGTATGGAACAGAAAACAACGATAAAATATATTCAAGAATTATAGTTGCATTAAAAGGAAAATTCCTTATTTTGGATCTGTTAATGGCTCAGTGATTCAAAATGGTTTCCAGCAAATGAAGCTTGTAAATCCAAAGAAGGATCTGTAAAGAAATCAATCCTAACCAGGCATCTCAAATTCAGTCACTTTCTCACCAATGTCACATGGCTTCACTTTGTCTTTTCTACAATATCTTTATGGCAACTGCCCCAAATACATGAATTTAAGGGTGCTACTAGATTGACATCTAGGTCCCACCCTTTTAATGTTGAAATAGTCTAGTCAAATGCAACTGTCACTTCTACACCAACATTTTTTTTCTTGCACTTCTCGCCTGTGGAACTCCCTTTCATTTACTTGCTTCCCTGATAACTACAATCTTCAAAAATTTAAATACAGTCTAAATCGCCATCTTCTGTCTTACTGAATCCCATTCATCTTTTGTCCTTTCCTCAATTCTCCCTGTTCTCAGTCTTTTCTTTCCCGTTCACTTCTTATAACCCCTTACATACTGTTGGCATTATGGTCTTCATTGGAGTGAAATGATTAAGAACAAAAAAAAGGTCATAGTAAAGACAATCCTTCTTTGAACCTCATAGACTTGCACTAGAGAATTACAATCAAAGAACTGGACCAAATAATAGAAACAACATTACTTGAATGCTTTCAATAATGGCAACAACTAAAATGGATATTCCATGTAACTTGAAGGGGAAGTAATGACATAATCAAGATGTTGACATTCCATACTACTTCAAATAAAAGGCTAGGAAGGAAACCCCCATCAGTATTAGAAAGAGCGATAACAGTTACTGAACTTGAGAAACCTGTTTTCCAGAAAAAATATTTTAATAGAAAGATTTTATAAATTTCAACTGGCAGCACTGGCTGCTTGTTCAGCGAATGGCAAATCTTTCCTTATAAAGAAATGGCTAAATTTACCATCACTATTTGCATGCTAACAAGCAGAGAATGATGGAACTTTTGCAAGATACATTAAGAACAAGTCAAATTAGAATGAAAGAAATACTGTAAAATTAACAATAATTCACACTGATTCATGTAAGGAATTCAAAAATACTACTACTAATACAAATAGTGTATGTAAATAGAAAAAGATGACTGCATATTAAGCAGTCAACAAAACTAGAAAGTTAATGTATAAATAGATTTGTATGCCTGCAGCAGGTGGCTTCTGTGACCGAGTTAGTAATGCAACTATATTAACAGGTTTTGCAAAGAAAAAAAGGTATGTGCATTTTACTCTTACTCTAAACTTCCTACTTATTTCTGATTCACATTTTGCACTTTTACTAATCACCAGACAATGACAGTCTGAAAATTATATTAAAATAGCAATTGAAATTAAAGTGTAAAAAAAAAAAAAAAAAAAACTAGCTGTAAATTTAATTAATAATTTATTTTATTACTTTATAATTAATCCTTAAAGTTTGAACATTTTGGATTTGGTCAGAATCAAAATATGTATGTGAATATCAAATTTTGTCACTATCAGCTCAGTGTGGTACAAGGTTACAATAGCAAGGCGTACAGAAAGGATTGCACTCAGTGTAATAGCAATGGTCTTTGAGATTGGCTTACTGTCACTCTATGACATGTCCCTAAATATCTGGTATTGCAAGTAAAATAGTCTTCTTTAAGGACGGGTCTGTCTTGAAATAGACTTTACTCTTGTCTAGTCCTTGTAAAATCTCTTGAATGCTATAAATACTATTTAAAAAAAATAAAAACCTGCTTATCTAATATTGTTTGCATGGTTGAATAACCTTTTTTCATAGTTGCTGTTGTTAACAATGTTTCAGCCAATCCACTCTTCAGCCTTCATCAAATGTAGTTTATAAGGATGTTGAGGTTGTATTAATTGATGGGATAGAATGACATATTTGAAGTTATCACAAACAAGAGATAAAAAGAAGAAATATATAAACAATTACATATAATTAACAACAAAACATTTTATTGCCTCAGCAAAATAAATGGAAAAATTCCAAAATGTGTGTGAATGAAGATATTTCCTTATTGGATATATGTTTGAAGTTCCTATGAAAGATAGTGAAAGACTTACATTTGAGAAGAGATCTTTATCCATTGGTTTAGTAGAATTATTAGAATATGCCTGATCTGTGTGTAGTCAAATAATCTTAGGTCATTGTACACTATGTACTATCTTATGTTGTACTTTGGAATGAGACAGCTGAAGTTTGAATTCCAGTCAGGTTTGTTACATTTGCTTATGCTCAAATACACTGAGGAAAGTATGAATTTATCTGCCCCCATCAGCTATGGGTTAAATAGTAGGGCTTGTAACCGGAAAAATCAGTGTTATTTTTAGACAATTGTTAATGTAATATTTACTCTAAAAAAAAAGAATTCCTGCAATCCTAAACATTTTTGGGCTTTAACCCACAAAAATTTGATAAGCTGTAAAAAAACAAACTAATCAATCAAATGTTCTGTTCAATTCAACAAGTGTTCCCCCACCCTCAGGCACTGAAATTAGATCTCTTTCTGATTCATTCTGCATGCTGACTGGATGTAAACACCATGAAAGCAGAAAACAAAATAAGAAAGTAATTTTCTGTGCATAGGCTCCAAGCATCACATCCAGTCCATGAAGCAGGGCTTCCACTATGAAAGTGACACTGGCCAAACACAAACGTTCCCACCAGAAAAGTACATGTCCCTGGGAACTGCCAGATCTGCTTAAAAGCAGCCCCTCCCATAACAATCACCACTAACAGTTACCAGCCTTCAGGCCACTTCCTCTCAACACAATGGTTACCACTTCCAGGCTTGACTAATCACCCAACTCTTTACATTTAGAAACCAACAGTGCTCAGCTTCAACACCACCTGTCTCTTGAAACACCAGCATGATGTGGAATTCAGCCAACTATCCAGCTTCAACACTGCCAGTCCCCCAATGCCAAACTACTGAGATTTATATCATCTCAACATTGACACCACCCAGCTACACCTAATTTCTCATCACTACCACTGTCCCCTTGGCATACCCAACTCACTACAGACATTCCTTTACAGTCATCACCATGACCCTGTTTCATAGAAACATGGGCCAACCAGCTACACCAATCCCTCAGCAACCAATTCACCCTACTATGAATTGACCCACCACCGTGACCTCGATTGATCAACACATGTGCAGACCCAACCAAAGACTATATCTTGTGACATTGGTCAAACCAACCCAAGAAATTGGTCTACTCCCAGCATTACCCTTACACCTAATCACCAGCCTAATGATCAGCAGCCAAAATTGACAAATTGACATTTTACCAATTTTAGAACAACACTGTAAGATACCTTGTGTATTAAACATATACACATTGTTTAAAAACCCAATCCATGTTATTCTTTTCCTTTCACAATCAAATGCTTATAACAATTAGCAGAAGTTCTTTAGTTGGTAAGATGGCTAATGTCACATGGATAAAGGAAACCTAACCTCTCCTAAAAACTGGTGATGGTAATAATTATAGAAATGCTAGCCATCAGGGTGAATTCAAGAAAATAGATTTGGTCAGCATTTTAGCTCAGCACACTGATTCCACTTTCTATACCAATAACTGTTATGCTACTTGTATATTCTCTTGTATATAGCCTAATAAATCAAGTAAAACTGGAAAGACCTATTAGATTGTATTAGAATTAGAATTATTTGCCATTATCTTTATTGACCACTTGAATGAAAACTGCAGAACATTTTAGAATTTCAAAATATCAAAATTACAAAAAGAAAACAAAACAAAACCTTTAGTTCAACATCTGTAATATTTCATATATTTATAATAATATTAAAATTTCTATTTTTACTATTTTAACAACTACTCCTTAAATTATTGATAAAGATACATCATCATTATTTTCATTTTATAAATATCTATGTAGGGAATCTGTAATCTTGTATAAATTCATTATAAATGTCATATTTTTATTGTTGCTACTTATCTCCCTTGGAAGTATTAGCAACAGGCACTGAGCCCTCAGTTCCCATAATTAGTACACAAAATCAAATGTCAGCCATGTAGTTTCAAATTACATTTATGTTGTACTTTCAGTGTGTAAGATGAGAAACTTTACTCTTTTCCAGTTCATTTGTTTATATTGTCCTGCTGACATTATTAATTTGCTGTTGGACCCAACTCCGAGGTTTGCTTATGACATCCTAGAGCAAAATGATAGCAAGTTACTAGAAATTGTTTTCAGTTAAACCCAGCTGATTATTAAAAAGCTGGCTAATCATAATTGGGAGTGACCTAATGGCAAAGTCATCAGCATCTATTTTCCCTGCATGATTATTATATTATTATCACAAACTATTTGTGACCCATAACATATTGATATTCCATTCAAACCATTTATAAAGAGGAAAAAGAAATAAGGCTTCCCTCATTATACACCATGCTAACTATAGATTCATTTTGACTACATTTCATGGCAAATATCTGTCATAAGCAAAAAGGAGTTCTTCTCAAGGTTAATATCAGAAAAATCAGCAAGAAAAGTAATGTACCTTCTCAACTGATTAGCTTCATCAGAAAAATATCTGGCTCTCTGCATTCAATTATATTCTTTTCTTTTTTCTTCTCTTATTGGAACTTGTGGGAGTTTACTTTTAATGCTCTATTAATGATTTTTTTTAAATTTGGGGTCAGGTGGTGGGTCGATGGAGCGTTCATTTCCTTCAAGTATTTGCTAACATTGAATCTCAAATTTACTGTTTTAAGACCAGTCAATTGATATTCACAAATTGTAGAATGGTTCACTTTGGAAAATTATCCATCAAAATCAAATCCGGTTTTAACGTGATGTTTGGCTGTGCATGAACACGGAGCTGGGTTGTGCAATATAGGATTTGATTATGGAACAGTTTAATGAATATTGAATGTAAACAAGTAATAAGCCTAAATCCATAAATCATTTTATATAAACAGATTTCAAACTGAGTGAATGACATACTCTTTCCTCTTTCTCAAGACACTCATTTATTTTTTCTCTCATAGAGAATAAGCAAATATGTAGAGAAGTGAAGACAATCTGAATAGCAATTACAGGTTACATTTCTTTTCATACTAATGAAACAAATAGGAAATTAAAAATAAAATTTGGCATCATAGAAATTAATTAAACTTATTGAAAAAGTCAACATTGGTCAATTAGACTTGTTTGTTAGCTTTTCAGTCACTAATCTCCAACCTTCATTGAATGAAACTATAATCTTTAGTGGAAGCTCATTTCAAATATCTTTTTGGAAAGTAAAGATTTGATTAAATTCAAGTGTGTATTTTTGTAGGATGCTATATTCTTATGTATTTTTATGTGTCTGGAATTAATATAACTTTACTTTGGGGGGGAAATTGACTTTTTGAAGTTTTTAATGGGCTTTGATTTACAGTTTAATGCTCAACTGGACCATTAATTTGTATTCATTTTTATTTTAATGCATATTTACAATCAGAAATAATCTATGTATAGGAAACAAAATTAAATAGTGTAAGTAATAAACTCCCCTGCAATCCTTAATTGTGGCAGAAACATCAGTTAACTGGATGAAATCAATGTGGAACTTCAATAAAACATTTGTCCAAATATTCATTCAAACACACGCTCATTCAAACACAACAAATACAAAACTCACACTCGATAAAACGAAAGGCGTCCAACATCCACAGGAGCAACAAATTTGTGGAGCAACAAATTTGCATGAACATTGGTTGACCACAAAGATTGACACAATTCTTTTCTCAATCTTCTACAATTCCATAGTATTTACCATCTTCTGTGACAAGATGTGCATGGTTTTTGACTCTCTTGAGGAACTCTGTTGTGTTGATAATACACTTTGGAGGGGACTTCCATTAAGAGGGATCTCCCCAACTACTACATTGTCATCTTTGTTGATTATGTCTGTTGATTGGGATGAATTTTTGTCAGAATTTTGGCCTTTTTCAGTCACCATACATTTTGGGTCTTCTTTACTTTTAGACATCTCTGGTATGTGGCCAGTTTCAGCCACTATAATTTTAGGTCATTTGTTGAATCTCTGATCAAATCAGCTTTTTTGACTCTATCAAGAGGATCTTTCTTTTTTTTAGATCCAAATAGATTTTTTTAGTTGACCTCCTTTGGTCAGCCATTTTTACTTATAATATAAAAACAAATTTTTTTTTTCTAGCAAAAAAAGGTTTTCTTTTTCTTTTTAAATAAAGCAGAAAAGAAATCAAAAAATTACAAATTAACCAAAATTCCTGTAAAGAGAAAAGATAAATACCAACAAAATGCTTAAACGAATAATCCACAAAATTCCTTCTTCAACAGGAATAAGGAAATAAAATAAATTTATCAAGATAAAATGAAAACAGACAAAACAAAAAATGAAATTCACTATGCAACAATCTATATGATATAGATATATAACCTCTGTTTGTCCCACTGGAAAAAATGGGATAGTAAAGTGTTTGTTGTTTTTTTTTCAATTTAACAAATTGAGAATTGAGAGTACTGTATTAATTTGTGCAGAGTGTAATCTCATATGTATAACGTATACCTCTATCTTTATATGTAAAAAGAAAGACATGTTAATTTCATATATAATTTAATCTACTGTGCATAGAAGGTGCAAAACAAAGTGTTTACTGTTTATGCAATGCTTTATTTTACTATTAAATGATTAAAAAGACAGTGTAATCTTTGAACATGGATACCTTAGGTTGCTTGATATTGGGTCAAGATGAGAGGTTCTCCCCTAAAAAAGAATCTGCTCACTTTATAGACATTGAGGCCATTCACAAGAAGTAAATTACCATTACAGATCATTTGAAACAAGCAAATATATGCAGATTGATTGTTGATGAAGGAACCTAATTCAGGATAGAATCACTGTGCACAGCAGTTTCTTTATTGATTCAAAAATAAAAATAAATGTCCATCAATGTCTTTAAGTAAAATGCTTTAAGAAAATTGAAAATGTTTCACTGAAGCCTTACCAACATTAAAAATATGTCTATAGAGTTTATTATTTAAATTAATAAAACAGATAAAATATTTGACTAAAAGAAAGTTTGCAGTGCAATAGTTTCCTTCCACAGTACATTTCAAACCAAAATTCTGTTGTAATCTGTTGTCTAGGCTGATTGAGAGAAATCAAAACCTTTCATAGTATATCGTCAAAATTAATAAGGAGAGGTTTTGGTGATAAATATTAGACGGTTTATTAAGAATAGTAGTACGATTTAAATTATCAATACTGTAGATCTATCTGTGTTTGGTAACTAAAGATCTGTATAAATTTGCAATAAGAATCATAAATGAAATCATTTATCTTGTGATCTTAAAAGCTACATTTATCATTTAATTTTCTATTTAATAGCTTTGATATATGTAAATCTCTCAAAGACTAGCAGCTGAAAGGAAAGTGTCTTGATCCACATAACACTGGGTATTATTACCAGAATGTATGTATGTATGTATGTGTGTGTGTGTGTGTGTGTGTGTGTGTGTGTGTGTGTATATATATATATATAAAATTATAATTATTTTCTTTTTAAAAATATGATTTCATCGCAACACAGAAAATTTCCATGTTTCAAAACTGAAACTAAATTTATCTATTTAATTATAAAAATTAAACTTAAAATCCACAATCTCATTCTATTGTCAACCGATGATGGGAATAAACTTTCAAAGAAATCTACTTAATTTATAAGTGCAGACAATAATTATTAATATTATATTATGAGTCATCTGGGTTTCAAATGATAAAATGATTATTTTAAATATATATATATATATATATATATATATAAATGATACAGAATTACAGATATTTATATCTCTCTCTCTCTCTCTCTATATATATATATATATATATATATACATATACATACATATATATATATATGTATATGTATGTCTGTGTGTATAAAATATTGCACCTACTTATTAATATATATAGGATTAATACAAATAAAATTTGTCACTTAGCTGATATATATATATATATATATATATATACATACATATATATAATGTCATAATGATGGGAGACATTTTAAATGTGAGTATCTTGAATTGTAAAAATGAATAGAGTATCAAATATATTAGTGAAATTAAAACAAAGCATCCATAGAAAGATTACAGCCATTCCAGTTGATATGCATTTGAAATGATGGAGCATGCTCATGCATGTCCTTAGGTGAGGGCGATTAATCTCAGGAATGTAATATTCAGATCTTTGAGAACATGTTAAACTTTATATATATCAGTTATGTAACAAATATATTTGCTACCCAGTCATTCTTATAGATATTTGCATTTAAAATGTGTCCCATTATTATAGAACAATTTTATTTGCTATCTGAGGTTTTTTACCAACTGAGTATTACTATTAGTATAATATATATATATATATATATATATATATATATATATATATATATATATGATGCATATTGAGGTAACTCATTGACATATGATGTCACAAAGACTATAAATATCTATGGCTTTTACCCATGAGGCGATTGAGTGTATACTACTTCCTGCAAGTAAGTGATACTACATGACAATGCTGTCACTGATATCTAATGAACCAAATGAACAATTATCACTTGATAATTATGAATATGCATAAGCATGGCTTAGGAAACTAGCAGGTAACGCTAGAACAAAAAAGCTAAAAGATTTAAAATGAATTAGAGGAGAAAATCAAATAACGAATCTCTTGTTGGCAACTGTTGTTGTGAGGCCATTATAAAATTATCAACAATTGCACACTCAAAATAGTTGGAGGAAATGACGTTTGATGATATAAATCAACTAATGGTGAAAAACATAATTTGCTTCAAATAATGTTCTAATTATTTTAATGGTGTAATGATTCTTTGCTATGAAAGTGACATAAAAAAACAGACAATAGATTTAAGGCTCTAAAATTCCACTAAAACTGCCATAGTGGATCAAAAATTTGAAGTGCATCTATTTACCTGGTAATTCTAAGTTCAGTTTCTGCAGCAAGCAGAGAAAGTCAAATTCATTTGACTTCAATTACAGTGGAAACAACAAGAAACAAAATAACAAGACTAATGAACTGAGACAAGTTATTTGTATGCATAGATGGTGAAATGAGAGTGAGTAAATGATTCAGTTCCCAGACGGTGCGCAATGAATGCAACAGAAAACTGATGAAAATTAGAGGGCAGAGCAGCCGAAACACTGCAACTATAAAAACTAAGAAGTAAACACAAGTCTTGAATAGATTATTATATAGTTATGGAAGAAAAGTATTTTAATTTAACTCCCTATGAAAACTGAATTCTTCTAAATCCTTTTCCCAAGTGCTTTTTAACAGAACAATGCATTTTTAACACAGCATTGCTAAACATACTTGTATTATTTAGAAAGAGTTAATTTCTTTTCATATGCTCCCAATAATAGAAATATTTCAAATAGCCTAAAACCTACCATGGTCATTATTATTAGCCCCCAGCCACAAGAACTCTCCTTTTTGTAGAGCCATAGCACAAACCACTGTTATTTACTAATGTGCTTGAATTTATTTAATTCTCTGATTTTGTGAACCAAAATTAACAATTAATTTTAGCTTCCAATACACACAGTATAATGACTTAAGGGTTTGAGGTGTTATTTGTTATAAAGCAGTTTGATGATTAGCTATTTCTATAATTAAATGTGTAAGTTTTCTTATAGGAACATTTTGTAGTACATGAAATAATAGTGGTGAAAAGAGCAGATCCACAAAATAACAGACCAATTGATTTGCAATGCAAGATAACATTTATTAGGTAAATTAACAAAAGGAAAGTTTAAAACAAGAGTTTCTTTTGTTAGACATAAATTGTATACACAATGAAATGTTCATCAATATGTTATAGTGGGAACTTGCTTTGTTGGCGTGTTTTATGGTGAAGTATTCCCAGCCCTTGTAGCTTCAGCATAGAAAGTTCATGACACCAGTTTGAAAGAGGAAAAAAACTGAAAGAAAGTGAGTTACTTTAGGGTTATGTGTTTTTATATTCGAGAGCTGCTGCTAATAAGTTTTATTTTAAAGCTGCTACTGCTATTATGCTTAAGGTTACTATAGCAACCCCTTTCATGTGAGATAGTTGTACAACAACTTCAAGAAAGAGAATTTTTATTATGTTAGGTAAGAACATAGGTTCTTAGGCCATCTAATATGACGACTGCTCTTTTAATTTCTATGTTGTGTCTACTTGGTGGTTTCTAATGAATCATCACCAATATTTTCTACATGTGCTGGTTTTATTTGGTTAATAGAAACATTCTCTTGTCTATTAATAATCACAACTGTGAAATGTTTCACTGTACATTTCACCACCTTGTAAGGACTTCTTTAAGCTGGTTTTAAGAGATGTTTGGTTAGATTGTCTTTTATTAGCACAAAGTTGCAGTTTTTGAGTAATTCTGGCATACATGTTACCTGGGTTGATTGTCTGGGAGACAGGGATGTTACTTGAGACATCTTCAATCTCAACATATTTACAAATAAAGCAGGATCCAAGAGTGGTTCATTTGGTTTGATTATTAACTCTCCTGGTAGACATAAAGGTGTGCCATATATAAGTTCAGCTGCAGAATTCTGTGAATCACATTTTACAGCTGTTCTTATTCCTAAAAGTATTAATGGAATATTATGAAGTCAAGAAGTATAATTCATTGTTGTTTTCAGGGATTTCTTCAGAGAATGATGGAAACATCCTATCATGCCGTTAGCTTCAGGATGGTAAACAGTTGTATGAAATTCTAATTGGAACAAGCAGGTCAGTTAGGGAAGCAAAAAGTGAGGATTCAAATTGTGTTCCTCTATCTGTGGTGATGGTAGTAGGAACATCACATCTGCTCACCCAACCAGTTATAAAACCCTGTGCAACTGATTTTGCACTGATAAAGGAAATCAGACCAGCAAGTGAATCTATAAATGCAGGTGAAGAGATAGTAATATTCATGACAGGGGGTGGGGAATAATCCAGTGATATCGATGTGGACATGGTCAAATTGATTATCAGGAACGGGAAAAAATATAGGAGTTGATTTAATATATTTTACTATTTTGGCTTCTTGACATGGAACACAATGACTTGTCCAATCTCTCGTATCCTTGTTGATTCCAGGCCAGATATAATTTTTACTAATTAACCTGCAAGTTGCTTTTATACCTGGGGGCGATATTGAGTGCAGAGTGTCAAATAATTTTCTATGAAGAATTTTCAGAATAAAAGGCAGCAAATTTCCTGTAGAAATGTTATGCCAAATTGAATATTTCACTTGTGGAATATATATTTCCTTCATTTGTAATAAAGAATTATTGTCCTCTAGAAGAGATTTTAGATCTTCATCGTCTTTCTGTGAAATTGCAATCGCTTTAAAATCAATTACTGGCATTATATTAATTGTAGAAATATTCTTGGAGAGTGTGTCTGCTAGAATGTTTGCTGAACCTTTGATATGTCGAATATCAATTGTGAATTGGCTGATGAAATTGAGGTACCTAAGTTCTTGAGGAGAATGGTTATCCAATTTCACCTTGATTGCATTGATTAAAGTTCTCTGAGTACATGAAAAGACCTACCTTCCAAGAAATGTCAGAAGTGTCAGATGACACATTACACTGCCATTAACTCTTGTCCAAAAGTGCTGTAATGTATAGTGGTTTCTGCTAATTTCTTTGAGAAGAAAGAGACAGGTAACCATTCATCTGATACACAAATGTTTATAAATGCTCCAATGGCAAAACTCAAGGCATCTACTGCCAAGGATAACTCTGTTTCATGAATGGGAAAAGTGAGGTTACTAACATTGGCTAACTTTTCCTTTGCCAAATTAAAGGCGAACAACTCTTCTTCAGAAAAGTTTATATCACAGTTTTTCTTATTTTGTCCTTGAAGAACATTTGTCAATGGTGAAACTTTTTGCCAAATTGGGGATAAACTTCCTATAAAAATTCACCATGCCAAGTAATTGGCATAGATTTTTTAAATTTTCATGAACCCAGAAACAGTGAACAGCTTTGGTTCTTTCAGGTAGTGGTTTGATACCATTTTTATCAATTTTATGATGTAAAAAGTCAACTTCAGACAATCCAAATTTATATTTAATTGGATGCACTACAACACCATATTTTTGAAATCTTTCAAAAACATCTTTCAAATGCCATTTAAGTTTTTTCTGGTGAAGAGATGGCAATAAGCACGTCATTGATAGAGCAGAAAACTGAATCTAGTCCTTGAAGAACTTGGTTCATAAATCTTTGAAAGGATTCAGCTACATTCCGTACTCCAAACAGTAAACATAAAAATTCGTAAAGCCCAAACAGTGTTGTAATAGATGTCGTCTTTATGTCAGAGTCCTGTACAGGTATCTGACTGGTGGTCAAGTTTTGAAAAAATTTTAGTTTCATGCAATTAGCTGGATATTAGCAATGAAGTACCTATCAGGAAGAGTAATCACGTTCAATTTGTGGTAATCACCACAAGCTCTCCATGAGGTTGACTTCTGTATTGATACCATTTGTAGGTGTAAAGACAACTCACTTTTCAATGGGTGAATTACTCTGAGGTTTGCTAAGTGCTGAAATTCCTATTTTATAAATCTTGAGTTTGTCGGGCAAGTCCGTACTCCAAACAGTAAACATAAAAATTCGTAAAGCCCAAACAGTGTTGTAATAGATGTCGTCTTTATGTCAGAGTCCTGTACAGGTATCTGACTGGTGGTCAAGTTTTGAAAAAATTTTAGTTTCATGCAATTAGCTGGATATTAGCAATGAAGTACCTATCAGGAAGAGTAATCACGTTCAATTTGTGGTAATCACCACAAGCTCTCCATGAGGTTGACTTCTGTATTGATACCATTTGTAGGTGTAAAGACAACTCACTTTTCAATGGGTGAATTACTCTGAGGTTTGCTAAGTGCTGAAATTCCTATTTTATAAATCTTGAGTTTGTCGGGCAAGTCCGTACTCCAAACAGTAAACATAAAAATTCGTAAAGCCCAAACAGTGTTGTAATAGATGTCGTCTTTATGTCAGAGTCCTGTACAGGTATCTGACTGGTGGTCAAGTTTTGAAAAAATTTTAGTTTCATGCAATTAGCTGGATATTAGCAATGAAGTACCTATCAGGAAGAGTAATCACGTTCAATTTGTGGTAATCACCACAAGCTCTCCATGAGGTTGACTTCTGTATTGATACCATTTGTAGGTGTAAAGACAACTCACTTTTCAATGGGTGAATTACTCTGAGGTTTGCTAAGTGCTGAAATTCCTATTTTATAAATCTTGAGTTTGTCGGGCAAGTCGACAAGGTTGTGAGAAGACAGGTGTATGAGCTGTTTCAGTGAAGTGTGTGATGTCATGTTTTCTCATAGGGATATTGAATTTTGGTTCTGTTGTCTTGATACTTGGACAATATTTCCAAATATTCAGAATTTTCTTCTGATGCAATTTTTGGACTAAGAAGTGTTGCAATGGATAATTGAACCATTTACTGCTCATAATATGAGATTTCTCAGGTCCTTTAATTTGTCTGACTGGGAAACTGGGATTAGCGATATTTGTGCTCCACTATCGATCAGGAATATTGTTTTTGAATTTCGGTCAATTATGTGGATTGATTGATTATTTAACCAGCATATCGACCTTCGTTGGGCCATTCAATGCTGAAAAAGTTTTTTTCCAAAAAGTATAGTTGGTAATATTATTTTTCAAAAACGTATATCTGGTAATAATATTTTTCCAAAAACGTAGAGCTGGTAATGTTTTTTTCAAAAACGTATAGCTGGTAATAATATTTTTCAAAAACGTAGAGCTGGCAATAATATTTTTCAAAAACGTAGAGCTGGCAATAATATTTTTCAAAAACGTAGAGCTGGTAATAATATTTTTCAAAAACGTAGAGCTGGTAATAATATTTTTTCATTTTCATTCTGGTTTTTCAAAAACGTATAGCTGGTAATAACATTTTTCCAAAAACGTAGAGCTGGTAATAATATTTTTCCAAAAACGTAGAGCTGGTAATAATATTTTTTCATTTTCATTCTGGTCTTTTGTGATCTTTATAAAAAAGCAATTATTTTGTTGATAAAATTTAATTGCTTAGCTACTCAAATAAAGTTCAAATATGCGGATGTAGTTTGTCGTCATACCCAGGACACGGATGTAGTTTGTCGTCATACCGCGGACGCGGATGTAGTTTGTCGTCATACCCAGGACACGGATGTAGTTTGTCGTCATACCCAGGATGTGGATGTAGTTTGTCGTCATACCCAGGACGCGGATGTAGTTTGTCGTCATACCCAGGACGCGGATGTAGTTTGTCGTAATACCCAGGACATGGTAAAAACATGGAAGTTCACTATTTGCCCATAGCTGGGACCCCAACAGGTGCTACCACCCCGGGTCTGGATGGACCTGGGAACACCAGCAATTAAGAGGTGGTTCCACACTTCCTCAAAACCTCTTGATCAGAGGCCTTGCTGTTGGATGCAGTTTAACGTCGTACCCAGGATGGTCACTTATGTGGAAGAGTCAACTTGAGTTTGAAATGCCAACATATTCCACCAATGAAGATTGTTTGCTTATTTGTTTCCCCTAGACTTGTAATTGCAAGGTGTGCATTTTATACTCCTATCATTGATTCTCTTGCAGTAGTAATAGATATCGCTTCCCTTTTGACTTGCTCCTGTATCGTGGTCTGCTTCTCAACAAACTGAGATGCTGGTGTCTTTGCAATAGTTTAATTTTTTTAGTCAAATCACCTATTTGCTATTTCAACAGTTTATTTTCCTCCTGAATTTGGATGTCATCATCACACAGAGTCCATGCATTTGCTACTAGGTTGTCTAGGGTCATGACTTCCATCAATTTATCAGCTGTATCTCACAGCTTATTCATCACTACATTGTCTCCCATTGCTGTTAAGGATACCTGCACCATCTGTGGTAGCTTTCCTATAAATATGTGTTGTAAAACACTATCGTCCAACATATTGCCAGTCAGAGTTTGTAAATGATGACGAAGTTGAGATTGTTTTCTATCTCCCAATGTTTCTGTTTCCACGAATTATTGTAGTCTCCTCCTCTCAGATAGTGAAATTCAGAGTATTGTAAGTTTTGTAAAAGTAAATGTGCATGTATATGCAGTGTCAAAAGGTTGGAGCATGGAAAATATTTTTTATTCACTACTTAATGATATAGAAAATTTTAGAAAAAATATTCTGAGAAAAATTCTCAATGGAAACTTATAGATAATATGGAAAGGAATGTTGGAGTAGGGCAGAGATATTGCTCATTCATAAAAATAAATTCATTTCTTTCCTTATATTGTTTATTTATTTACCTCAAACACTATCTTCCTTAAATAATTAAATTAGTAGGCTGCTCTATGTGTTTGAATAGTAGTAATTAAGACAAGAAGAAGAAAAAATGGTGAAATGGGATGGGGTATGTTGGTCAGTCAGTGACAATATTATCCCTGTTATTTCACAACTTTCTAAAAAGTTTTGTGAAAGAGAAAAATATATATATATATATATATTAACTGTTATTATGTGTCACTATTAAAGCTTATAAAATATTTTATAAAATATTATTAATTCAAAGTCCAGTTTCTTGAAAGATCTTTTCCAAAAACAACTAAAAGAAAATTCTGTATTAAAAGATTTCAAAAATGAAATACAAAAGGAAAATATCTGTAGTTAGTGTAAGTAATACAGAACATAGCACAATTTTATTTATTTTAAAGAAAAATCTGTTTAAAGTAAAACTTGTGAAATCTTACTCATGTGAAGTTTTAAAATAATATTTTTTTTAAAAAAAAATTACAAACTTTTTAGCAAAAAAAAGCTTTTTTGTTGTTGTTTAGTGATTAGGTACTTCAATAAATATATGCGTATATATATATATATATATACGAGGGTCATTCAATAAATAAGGTGAATTTTTCGGTATAAGGACTTCTAATACAGATAGAAGCTTACTTTTTTTTAATTTTTCAATGCAGTCTCCCAGCACTGTCACACACTTTTCCCATCTTGGCACAAGCTTCCGTATTCTCCCAGCATAAAATATTTGGACTGATGTCTCAGCCAGTCGCTCACAACACTTTTGACTTCATCGTCACTTTTAAACTTTGTGCCTCTCGTGAACGCTTTCAAGGGACCAAACAGGTGAAAGTCTGAAGCAGCAAGGTCTGGGCTGTAAGGAGGATGAGGGAGCAGTTCCCAGCCCAGCTCGTTGATGGTCTGCACCGTTTGAGCTGCTGTCTGAGGCTTTGCATTGTCATGATGCAAGATGACTCCTTCTGACTGATGACCCCTGCATTTGTCCCAACAGATAAGCTCAAAGTCCTTGCAATGTCATCCACTGTCAGACTGAATGAGGTCATTGACTGATTCGATCACCTCAGGAGACCTCACTTCTGTAGGCCTCCCATGCCTGTCTTCATCCTCAACACTGCTCCGTCCTTCTTTAAACAATTTAGCCCACTTGTAGACATTTTTTTGGCTGAAACATGTGGCACCATACACAGTTGACATTCTCCTATGAATTTCAACTGGTTTACACTCTTCAGCAAACAAAAACTTGATAACTGACCACTGTTCAATCCTGGAGCATGCTTCTTGGTCGGTCATCTTTGTTAATCGCCAAAACTCTCAAAGTTTTTTTAATCTGCAAAAGAAATTAAATCATTGTGAAAAAGAAGTAAAACAAACAAAAAATAAAAAAGAATAAGCTTCTATCTGTATTAGAAGTCCTTATACCGAAAAATTCACCTTATTTATTGAATGACCCTCGTACATATCTCTATCTATAAAAGGCAGGATGTGTGTGTGTGTGTGTAATGAATGCATGGCCACAATTTGCACCAAAATTTACATGCACATATTCCAAGTTAGTGAAAAGGCCAAGACCAACTTTGCATTTCCCAACTCCCATTGATAGTGGAAATAATCAATTTTTTCATGCTTCTATGGCAGTTTTCATGTAGTTTGCGGCCATTTTCTACTGGCCAGAG
This sequence comes from Acanthosepion esculentum, assembly GCA_964036315.1. Classification (NCBI taxonomy): domain Eukaryota; kingdom Metazoa; phylum Mollusca; class Cephalopoda; order Sepiida; family Sepiidae; genus Acanthosepion; species Acanthosepion esculentum. Next base: position 1,360,046 of record OZ038493.1, read on the forward strand.
TGAGAGCCTATACCTGGCCTCCACGAATAGGCAGGAAGATTCTATTGGCCAGTGTGAGAGCCAACAGCTGACTGACACAAATGTTAACTAGCATGCTAGCATGCAAAAAAAATTGATAACTGCATTCGTCACAAGTGGGAAAAATTTAAACCTGCATGTCACTTTACTCCAATTGGCTCATTCACTTGCTTAAACTCAACGTTGATTCTGATTCCGCAGAACTGGGTTGGGTGTGAAAAAGTATTTGTTGTTAACATTCTTTTTTCATTCGGTTTTTCCGGTTACGAGTCCTTTTTTAAAGCTGATTGTTTTGTGTTCATTTTGTTTAGTTCTTTTTTCGTAACAGATTTAATGTTTAGCATAGAGCCTAGAAAAAATTCACAGTGTGAGATAGGCAAGAAGTAAGGCATGTAGCAACATCAGCACGGCAAAGGGCACTCCTTTAAAGGCAAGGAAGGGCAAAAATATTTAAGTCAAGTGATAGCGATTGCTGTATGAGTGGTACGATTTTTGAATCAAGCACGGGCAACGCTGGGCCATATATATATATATATATATATATATATATATATATATATATATATATATATATATATTTGAATTGGGATCAAATATGGATTAGAAGCCAACAGAAGGATAGGATAAGGAAACAAATAGGAAACATTTAATTTAATGTTTTGCATTTATTTAAGCTTATATATATATATATATATATATTGCACAGAAGCTTTACATATGGCGAATGTAAAAGCATTGATATCGTAAATTTAACAGTGGAACCATACAGCTTATGAATGTGTTCAACAGAGGTGAAAACATAATCATGTGATAAAATTATCTTACAGTGATACACAATATACAAAATAAGTGAAATTCTAGTTGCATGTGTTGATTTTGGATAGCCTATTCACCTCATTTATGTTTCATTGATATTCAAGTGATAAACGCAAGGAAAGCTTAATAACTGCTAACAGAAAATAACACAAGCCCATTGTGATGGGAAATAATAATTTCACCCCCAAATCTGCATGTTACTTTTTACCCTGTGTTATTTTATGCCTTGCTTTACCCTATATAAACTAAATGCCTGTATATCCAGAATTAACCTCTAGGTTATCAATTCTACTGTATAAGAGCATACACACACACACACACACACACACACACACACACACACACACACACACACACGTGTGTGTGTGTGTGTATATATATATATATATATACACACACACATACTTGTGGCCTGACAATTGCGCTGAGCATGAAACATCCTGTCTCCTCTGAGTGTTGAATTCAATGTTCACTTTTATATTTATATAGCACTTTATCCCATAAATATAGCACACTTTAAAATTATATTTCTTCATATATTTCTCTCTCTCTCTCCCTCTATATATATATATATATATATATATATATATATATGAGTTATCTACTCTCATACAGTGTAATTATGTCAACCAGTCATACTGCAATTTAACTTCAAAACCTGGAATCTCTTCCCTTTTGTCCATATAATTAAGTAACTCTTTTGTCACTGTACAACTGTGATGACACTAGCACCTTACTTTGGTTTGTTTCATGGATTTTTTTGCATTAAAAACGTATTAGTAAAAAGGCCATCCTTAAGCTCCACTTGAAGTCACTTAATATTTATAAAATTTATATTTGCAAGTTAACTACTCTATAATCAGCTGTTAAATTTCATTTGTGCCAAAAACTAATACCTTTATTTTTATTTACTATAAAGAGCTCCAGGTCAAAGGTAGCCATTTGATGTCAGTCTTCAAACTAACACAGGCATCACGGTTAGAGTAGCTGTTGAATTTCATATAGTGAATCCTTATACAAACTACATTATATGAGAAAGAGAGAGAGAGTGTTATAACAGTAGCCATAAAATTAGTTGGTGATGAGGATTCAAAACTCATGATTTATATCCATTGTGTGACGGATTCGAAACTCTTATGACTTATAACCATTGTAACCAGGATCAAGATCTCATACAAGTTGTAACTTGAGTTACAAGAATTTTAATTTAAAAAAAAAATCTATTCTTGTGAATATGGAGAAAACTGTGGCTTCCATAGTTGAAATTCAACAACAATAACTGAAACAGCAGCAACAACAAAATCAACATTTGCTAGAACTACAAAAACAGTAACAGGTGTTGTTGGATATAATTCTGAAGAAAATAAATTCTTCAATTTCTCTGATGAGGGACTGACTTTTTCTGCATATTTTTGTAGATAGGAACAATTATTCAGTCAGGAATACAGCGGCTGGGAAGATGATGAGGCAAAAATAAAGGCTTCCCAATTTTTGTTCTGTGGTTTCACTGATTATCAAAATATCACTACCAGTGTCCTGTAGCATTTTCACATACACATTATTTATTTTTACATTTACAATATCTTTTGTTTTCTATGATCATTTTATCTGTCACAATGCTGTGTGCTAATTTCTTCCTCTGAGAATTTTTTTCTTGGGTTTCTTTTGCAGTGTGACTGTATATTTCCTCGTTTACCACATTTGTAACAATCTGCATTTTTAAATGGACAGTCTTTCTTTTATAAGATGTAATTTACCACATCTGAAACAAGGATTTATCCTTTTTGTACATTTGTCCTTTGCTTGTACCAATACACATTCTTTTTTTTCTGAATTTCTTCTGCATTGTGTTTCAGATTTAGCATTGTTTGCCTCAACTTAAAAAGTCAGAGCGAAAATCTTAAAGAAAAATTTAAAAAATGTTTTCCAGATGTTCTGTCAAATGAACTGGGTCAGTGTTCAAAATTCAAGGCAGATTTTCAAGTAAAAAGGGTTTGACGCCAGTATTTTAGCTGAAATGGAGTGTATCATTGGCCGCATTAAAACAAGTTAATGAAGAGTTGGACAGACTGAAAAGAATTGGTGTCATTGAAAAATGAACCATTTGAAATGGACTGTACCAGTGGTGTATGTAAAGAAAAGAAATAATAAAATTAGTGTTTGCACAGATTTCTTGACTGGATTAAATTAAGAAATACATAACTACCCATTACAAAGTCAAGAAGAAATTATTTTGAAGTTGAACAGCAGAAGAATATTTTCAAAGTTGGGATCTCTCTAAAGCATATTTACAAATTCAGATTGAAAATCAATACTTTGAATTAATGACCATAAATATGCACAGAGTTTAACTGACTTCCTTTTGATATAAAGGTGGCACCAGCTATTTGTCAAAAAGCTATGGATATCATGCTGATGGATTACAACTTCATAGTGATGTATATGGATAACATTTTGATCAAAAGTGTATCGAAAGAACAACATGTTGGGCAAGTGAAAACAATTTTGGGAAAACTAAGAAAATATGGATTCAAGCTCAGTGAAGAAAAATGTGAATTATTTTTGCAGAAAATTAAAGCCCTTGGTCAAATTTTTGATAAAAATGGCAGGCAACTGCAATTAAAAATTTGCCTATACTAACAAATGTGACTGTGATAAGTAAAACAAAACTCAGAACAGAATTAAAAGTACTAAGCTTTATTTAGGTAAATGAAACTCAGCTACAAAATAAAAGGGAGGTAAATCATAGATTATTTAATACACCATCAAGTAATGTTTTCCAGAAGAGTAAGATCAATGTTCCACAAGTTGTTATCAAGTCAGAAAACATGAATGGTTAGCAAAAGCGACACAAAAAGTTTCAAAATCACTGATAAAGTGTTTTTTAGGATGGTAAAGAAACATGGGAAGATGGCATAATATCAGCAAGAATTGGGCAATTGATTTATAATGGTGAAAGGGAAAAAATTCAAACATAAAAGGCACCATAATCAGCTGAAAAAAGATTCAGTGATGAAAGACCTGTGATATTGCAAGAACTAATAAAAATGCTATATGATGTTTTTGATGTGCCAGCACCACAAGTCATGGAACCTACAAGGACAAGTTCTAGATAAAGAAAGCATACAGAAGAACTGGAAGTGGATCCAAGATGGAAACACTACAAAGTCAGGTACATTGGTGAACTCTCCAGAAAGTGAAGAGGGAGATACTAATAAAAAAAAAATATTTATAAAACATTATTAATCTCAAAAGTGGGGATGTTGTGGAGTAAATAGTATAACCCCGGTGACTATATGAACTAGTTCATTAGTATAAAGAGCTCCAGGCCATAGGTAAGTCTGGTAGCCATTTGGAGTCAGTCTTCAGACTAATTCAGGTATTATGGTAGTTAGTTAAAGCATTATGTATAGAGAATCCTTATATGAAGTATGTTATATAAGTAAGAGTGTGTTATAACAAAAGCCATAGAATAGTGGCATTATAATAGTAACAAACATGTAATCATACAAAAGTCAGATGATTATTATCCAGGTGAGCACAAATGCGGATCCCACACTATTAATAACAAGTTGCAACTTTGACTGGAAATAGCTTCCTTTTTCAAGTGAGAGAGTTTTTACAATATTGTCATTTTAACAAAAATCCCACTGCAAAAACTGTTTTTGTTGACTAACAAACATACCTACAGAAATCACCTCATTTTAATATATTGTGAATAAAACTTAATGTCTATTTGGTCAAGATGCAAATCTGAAATGAACAATAGGATATTCATATCAGAAAATGGTTAGTTTACTAGACAAGTCATGCTCCAATCTCTACTAATTTGGGCAATAAGAAAATTAATTCCTTTTAAAAAAATATTCTTAATCAACATTCAGGTTTTGATAGAAGCTTCTTTTTCTAATTATTTTGTCAAAGTCGTTTTTTCTTTTAAGAAAGCAGTAAAAAATAGATTGATTTGAGATTTTTAAAATTATTATTATAGGACAGATTATCAGTATAAGTATAAAAGATTATGAAGTGTGAAGTTAAATTATATCTTCTGTTAGAACAAAAGTTTGCAGTGTTTTTTTTAACTGAAACTTAAAGACAGTTTGCACATAGATTTATTCAACTACATATGTACCATCTGTTTCACTACCTTTTGCCAACTTTGAGGCAGCTTGAATGATTCAATCCTCTCAGAATTTAGCAACTTTGTGGGTGATGAAGTGGTCTTTACTGGCTTCCAGAGAATTGAAACTGTTTGCATTAAATGAATACATTATAAGGATCAAAATAAGTGGTAATTTTGAAGGAGCAAAGGTCAGCTGAGTAAAGTGTTGGATGATAATCTCAGCCAAGCTGTAGCAATTTCTATTGGATCTGCAAAAGGAAAATAAGTGGAGGACAGTCTAGGAAAAACACTACAGTGAATTCAAAATCATGATGATTTACAGATAATAAAAGCAAAAGGAACCTGTAAAGAGCCATGATCACTTATACCCTGAAGGAATTAAAAAAGGAAATTCCCATGTATGTATGAGGATTCTGCTCATTTGATCATTTTGTTTGATTCATTCAGTTTCTACAGATTAACCCTTTGCAGAAAATATTTTGGAGATTGGAAGAATTTTTTTTCCTTTTTTTTTTTAGATAATAATGATTTAATGATACAAGTCTTACTAATTAACCCATAACTGGGAGGAGAAGAGGTGGATTCATGCCTTTCCCCAAGGGTATTTGCATGTAAGTAAGTATAATGAACCCAACTGGAATTAGAACTTGGTTTTTCAATTAACAATTTTGAGGCATTATCAATTACACCACCCACACATCCAAGCTTACAGCACCTATTATTTCCAAGCAGTCACCCATGTCGGTACTGACCAGGCTCAATGTTACTTAACTTTGGTGATCATACAGGAACCAGTATTTCAACGTGATATGGCTGTAAGCCTTGATCCTTTTGTGCCTATATGATGGACTCTCTCATCGAGTTTGATGTATGAGGTTCCAGTGACCATGAACTAATTATCTGCATGCCTATGACGGGCATGACTTTTGAGACTGGCTCGAGAATTGCACAAAAGACCACAAACAGTACAGGAGAATGAATTGTATCCAAGTGCAGCAGGAACGCTGTTAGCTGTCTTATTTTGCTTTCGTGTTTCACGTAGTCGACTGATGCTTTCTTCTTGATGGTGCATTATTCCTGAATGGCAGCTAGAACGATACTCTGATCTCTTCATAGCTACCTCTTCAAAGTTCTTGAATAGAATGTTGATGCAAGAAAGGTTGCTTTTCAGTTTATTTTTATACCTGAGCCAAGGTCTACCAACATTTCTATGACCACTGTGGATTTCACTGTAAAAAAAGAACTTTTGGCATGTGATCCTCACTCATCCTTGCCACATGGCCAGCCCAATGTAGTTGTGATTGCATTATATGTTTGTATATATATATATATATATATATATATATTTATTTATTTACAGTAGAATCTGCAATGTGCAAAACTATCGTGAGAATTTAAATCAAGCAGATTTTTATTGCACAATTTCCTTGCTGATGCAAACTTAATGTGAATTTCATTACTTGGTAAAATTAACACCTTTCATTGATTGCCATGATTATTCTTGCGAAAGGTAGTGAAGTATTTTCCCATTCCCTTCTCCATTATTTTCAATTCATCTTTTTGTCTTTTTCTTATTCTAGTTGCCTTACCCAATATTAGATAATCGTCTACTCTGCCTTATTATTTTGCCAATGGATTGAACAAGACATGGATTTATATCTTTCCCAGGTGCATTAGTGTGAAATAAATACAATAACCTCAGTTAAAATTTGAACTCCACCTATCATTTCTGTTTTCCTCAACAATAAATGTTATGCCATTTGCACATTCAGATTATAAAAATACAGGTGCATGAATAATGACAACTGCATATATTTCATATCTATCTATGTGTTTGTGTGTGAATGTGTTAGAAGCTGTTTCAAATAAGAAAGCCATACACATGCAAACTTTAAGTCACAGGTCTAACAAATAAGATAATTTCATAAAAGACACATGAATATATATATATATATATATATATATATATATATATATATATATATATATATATATATGTTTGTAAAAAATGTTTCCCTCTTTAATGGTAATTCTAAAAATCCAAAAACCTAGATTTATTTTATTTGCTTCAAGTGAACTAAGATTAGCTTGTTTTATCCCAAATTGAAATCCATCCAAAAGTATTCATTTCTCTCAACTGTTTGATGTTAAATAAGCCTTTGGGGAATATTTTTAATTGGGTTCTCAGTTTTTTTTAATGAAATATATCAAAATACATTTACTTGTATAGAAAATGGTTTTATTAATTTCTTTATTGTGCTCTTTTTCTTTTCTTACCTTTGCACTTTTAAAATGCAAATCTTATTTCTCAGAATTTATGATTTGATTTAAGTTTCATTTGATTTTTTTGAAATTTAAATTTCTTTCTTCTCACACATTTGAAAATAATAAAAATTCTTTAATTTCCTATTTTTGAAATCAGAAACATTCAATCTAAAGTAAACTATATTTTTAAGAAAGTAGAAGTGGATCAATAATTCTGTAGCCTAAGACAATTATTTTGATTTGAAATTTTCATTTGATAATGTTCATTCTATGTGATTAACATTCACCACTAAATAAAGTACATTGACAAAGAAAGAGATTATGTTGAAAATATCTGTAGGAGAGACAAAACTAATATATAGGTGAGAGAGATGAAACTACTAATTAACTAACTAGATTGTCTATCAGGATGCCTGCCCCCCCCCCCAATATGCACATATCAGGAGCTGCAAGGCTCTACTCTGTGGTCCTGAAGTTTCCATCTTAGTCTGAATAATTAGGTCTTATCCATTTTTCAGTATGAAGGATCTTAAAGGAGATTAAAGTCTCATTCCTAATTAGAGAAATTATAGCATAGTGTCTAATAGTTGTAAAAAATGAACAATAATGGTCTGTCTTCCTCATGCCAAGGACTTATTGGAAAAGAATCAGAAGATCTACAGTGCATGCAACATCAGGAGAATATTCAGAAGTAGCTCTACCATATAGAGAAACTTCTGCTAAGATGACACTAAGACAGAGGGGAATATGACCAAATACTGTGTGTACACCATTCCTTGCAGTTGTGGCAAAGAATATAAAGGTGAAACTAGCCTCTTCTAAAAGTAAGGTTGGATTAACATCGAAAAGCCATCATTAAAAGTGGGTGAGACAATGAAATTGAGAAGGCCTAATCATGTGTAAAAGGAAAATGGTAGTCTTCAGTCCCTGTGGAACAAAGTAAAAATACTGGACAGTGAGGAAGATTGGAGAGTCAGATGTCTGAAAGAATTGGTGCATATACTAGGCTATGAGGGCACTTCAAGGTGGTGTAATGATTAGCAAGCTTGTCTCGCTAGAACAATTATGACTGAGTAGTGAGTTCGATCCTCACTGGGTGCCCCCTACTTTTGGCCTTGTGCCACATCTAAGCTACACTTGGAAAATCAATATAGTAGACTATGAAGAGCTCCTTCATAGGGTCTGGCATAGAAATAAAGATGATATGGAAGCCATTAATGAAGAGAAGTGATAATGACAGCTATAGTAAAATGTGAAGACAAGCAGCAGCATGGATTAACAGAGGTTAGGTTTAAGGCTCCAAATCTCTACTCAGAATTGTCTCTCAGAATAATAGCCTAGTGGAATAGAATATTGGTTTGTGAATTTAGTGACATAGTAATTGTGAGTTCAATCTCTGGGTCAGGCAGTGTGTACTTGCACTTAGTGGAAATAGGGTGAGCAATAACTGAGCAGTACTAAAGATATCTCCAAGATATTCCTGGACATGGATGTAAACTAAATTAAATTGTGATAACAATCTGGATCAACATTCATCTGTGACAACAACAAAGATAGGACCAAATGAAAATGGTGGGAATGTGTGTGTGTGTGTATATATATATATATATATATATATATATATATATATATATATATATAAAGAACTAATAATTGCACATAGGTATTTAAATTCTAGCAGGTAACTAATAGAGCAGAAGGAGGAGGAGTAAGAGGAGAAGAGACTTTACTTGTCTCCTGTTAATTTACCATATAGTTGGGGGTTGGTCAGTTGATTTGAAATAAGAAAACCATATCTCTGGTTCAATTTGTCACTCTTTTTTTCTCTTATCAGCATTTTAAATAAATAAATGGCAAATTCTGTCTGTCTATGTGTTTGAAACCTCTCTAACTCGCACCACATAGACATACCTTTTTGGGATCAGGATAATCCCAGAATTGATAATCTGCCCTTTAATTTCAGTTTAAAATATCTCCAAAACTTTGAATTGAGAAAATCAATTTTATTTTATTCCAAATGCCAAGGAATCAGAGTTAAAGTAAGAGGTTTTGAAGTTCCGCAGAATCAGTGATATGAAGAACTCAACTCAATTGAAGTTCCATGGATTTTGTGATTTGAAGAACTCCGTTTTTGGCCTGAATTGGAATTTCAGCCCAAATTGAACATTTAGCCTGAATCGGTCTTTTTGCCAGAATTTGAGTTAAACCAAAGGTTTTGATGTTTCTTGGAGTTAATTGAGTAATTCAAAGTTATTTCTTCAAAATTCTCATTTCTGCTTTCTAAGCTGGACCAGAGGTCCCTTTAGTTTTGGCACAGAGTGACACTTTTAAGCTGGTTTTAAATAAAGGGAAAACTCATAATTAAAATGACAGAAATTGTATTTCAAAAATCCTACTCACCTCAGATAAACACATTTGATGACCTTGCAAAAAATATTTATTATATTTGCTATTTGTAAATAAAGTTGTTTTTACTTAAGCAAAAACTTGGTTTCTTGGACTATCAGAATTGCTTTTAAAAGAATTGGTAAAACAAAGCAAACAATTATCTAATGCAGTGTATACCTACATAATTTTGATTTTACAAATATGAGTGGGCTGAAATGTTCATAGGCTGATTAGGACAGAGAGATGCAAGATCTGTGAAATCATGCATGCATTCATTTCAACTCTTCTTATTAATAACTGCATTGTTTCTTTCAAGTTAAACTGGCATCTTACTGTTCAAAGAAGACTTCAAATGTAATTACTGTAATTTCTTGAAAATAATACACATTTTTTACTGTAAATTACAGGTGATAATAAGGGTACATATTATAATTAGGTTTAAAGAAAAATATTTTTTTTGTTATTGATTTATAGTAATAAATACATACTTGTTGTTCTAAAATAAGAAAGATATTATCGCAATTTTCATTTTAAATCCAACAATAATAATTGTAACATTTTTTATCAATAAATTTGTTTATCAGCAACTGCATTTTTTATTTAGTGAAAAAATAAAAAAATCTATAAAAAGTCCAATTTTGAAGAAGTTAACAACTTATTGAAATTCTAATCATCATCATCATCATCATCACCACTTTCTATTATAGAATCAATATCTAAATTGTCATTAAACAAATTATCATTCACAATGTTATCTTTGTCCTATTCAAAATTATCTTCAGCCTCTTCATTCTCTTGCTAAAGGTTGTCATCTTCAGAGCCATCCATGGCTGTTGTGAGACAACACTTCTTGAAACCTCTCTTTATAACATCCTCACTGAAAGAATCCCAAGATTCCTGAATCCATTTTACAATAAGTTCCAACTCGGTTTTTTTCCTGTTACTCCAGCAGTAAAACTTGGAACACCAGAAAACATCCAGTCATTCCATTTTTTTATACATCTCTTGTTTAAATGGACACTTGCAGAGAATATCCATTACTTGAAGTTGGCCAGTCATTCCCCTTGGCATAATAACAAGATGTCCTCTTCTCCTGCAGTATATTCTTCCTGCAAGGCATCCTATGGCAATGAAATGCATCAAGAACCAACAGACATCTACTTCTTGCAAATTCTGTTCTGTGTTTACACCAAACATTCAGCAACCAGTCCTTTGTGAGATTCTCATCTATCCACCCTTTTTCATGACATTTTACTATCATACTGGCTGGACACTCAACGTTTTTTGGCAGAGTTTTCCGTTTAAAAATTACATAAGGGGGGCATCTTCTTACCATCACCATATATGCCAAGTATGACTGTGAACCTATTCTTTTCATTTCCAGTTGTTTTTATTGGAACAGACTTCACCCTTTTGAATTCCAGAGTTTGAAAACAAAGCACATCAAAAGTCAAAGGTATTTGGTCAACATTTCCAATACAACCTAAAGGATAGTTGTGCTTTTTTCTTAGCTGAATAACAAAATACTGAAAATTCAAAAGCCTATCTTTGTAGTCATCAGGCAAACACTGGGCTATAGATGTTCTCCTAATAGACATATGAAACCTCTTCATAAAAAGAAAACACCAGTTTGCTGAAGCTTTAAATGTGTTTCCAGGATACAGTGTTTTCATAAGTTCTTTTGCCTTCATCCTTATTTTCACAGTACTTATGGAACATTCACATGATCGTCTTTTTTTTTCAAAAATTCAACTGAACTTTGTTCCATATCTAGATATTGAGCTTTTCTTCCTCTACCTATAGCTTTGGAACTTGATTTACACTTTTTTAGTTCATTTTTATTCTTTCTCTCTAAAAGTATGTTAGCCTCATTCAACTCAGATTCTCTAACTGCAGCTCTGTTTCCTGTTCTTTCTGTTAAGTCTATTACTTTTTGATTAAAATTTGCACATAAGTCACACATTTTGATGACATTTTGGCAGTAAAATGTTATATTTATCGGGAAAACTGCAGGTAATTTTCAACATTATTTTAGCCGCTTAGTTTTGATTTTATTCTTAATGTCAAGGTCGAAAAAATGTCTTCGTAATTATTATTATTATTTTTTTTTTTTTGACAAAATTTATAGATGCATTTATAGATGTATTATACATAGGGATAGATATATTTCTTAATTTTTGGGTCATTTGTTGGGGGGGCGTATTATTTATGAGTGCATATTATTTTCGAGAAAATTATGGTAGTAATGATTCTCTTGAAAATGGACAAAATTCTGCATTGTGGTGCAATGAAGTAGCTGCAGAAAAAGGGTTTATCTGCCAAGGACATTCTTGTTGACATGGTTGCTACATTAAAGGATGACATTCCAACTTTTCACAACAGTGAAAAAGTGGGCAGATGAATTTAGGAGAGGAAGGGAAAATCTTGAAGATGACTCAGTCTGAACGTCATGCAATTGCCACCATCAAGGAAACATTGATCGTGTTCATTACAGGATGATAGAAGACAGGCAATTCATGATAAGTCAAATAGCCAATGCTTTTAGCATATCCTGCGAGAGAGTTGAGAATATTCTGCACAATGCATTTGGTATGACAAATGTTTCTGCTTGTTGGCTTCCATGTTTTCTGTCACTTGATCAAAAGTGTACATGGCTGATCATACCACAAGAAAATCTCTCATGATCCAATCAGCTAGGTGTACTTTTGATCAGGTGTCAAAAATTGGATCAAGCAGATTCAGTTAGTTTCCTAACCCAAAAGTGTTTTCGGTTTCATCACTTTGAGCCAGAAACAAAGAGACAATCCATGCAGTGGAAACACCCCTCCTCACCTGCTCCAAAGAAGGCCAAGGTTGTTTCATCTGCAGAGAAGTGGATGGCCTCAGTTTTTTGGGATGCAAAAGGTATTGTGTTTATTAACTATCTTCAAAAAGGCCACACCATCAATAGAGAGTACTATTCCAACTTGCTGAGAAAAGTTATGAATGGCTATCAATGCCTAGGAAAATTGATGAAAGGAGTTTTGTTTCATCAGATAAGTACTCCAGCATGTCTTTGGTTTCAATGGCTGCTGTGTATGACAGTGACTTTGAACTGGTTAATCACTCTCCCTGACTTGCCTATCATCTGTTCACCAACACAGAACAAAAGCACTTGGCTGGGAAACAGTATTACAGTGATGATGATGATGCCATATCTGCTGTTGATGACTTTTTTGACCAAGAGAATGAACAGTTTTCTTTGAACTATCAGATGTCAGTTTACTTGGAAAGAAACAATTCATACTAAGAAGAGTTTAAATTAATGCATACAAGACTTCACAGCTCTAGCATCTCTCTGTCATAGTCAGCCTATGAGCATTTCAACCCACCCTCTTATATTTTACTCTCAGAAAATAGTTGGTCATTAATATGTGGTCTAAAATTTTTTTTTTTCCGGGTAAGACAATGATTTTCAGAAAAGTGTTAATTTAAGACCAAACCATTTTGACTTCTTATTTACTTCTGGCTGTTGAGATGGTTTGGTTGAAAAGAAAGAAAGAAAGAAAGAAAGAATAATACTACTTGAAGTTGTAGAACCAATTCAAATGTTTGAAACATGATTACCAAATGAGTCATAACACCTTAAGTGATAACAAAGACATATTTTTCTTCGAAGACCCATAATGCATCAGTGCTCTCCTATCATTACACTATTAACTGGTTATTGATTAGAAAGAGAGAGAAATAGAGAGAAAGAAATAAGTCTGTAAGTTAGGCGAGAAGAGATCAAAAGAACTGTCTTGTGAAGTCCTTAATCGATTATGATACTATATATAAAGAAAAGAGTGGATATTGTTCACAGATTTCATTGCACACAAAAGACATGAATAGTGTAAACAGTTTATATTTTAAACCCTTTGAAGGAACAACAAAGACACTAATGAAGTAACCTATCGAATACATTGCGACAAAGGAGAACAGCTGTTGCATGGCTAGCTGTCTTGTTTGCAGATTAATGTGGAATTTATATCCACTTGTGTGGTCCTTGTCATTTCATCTTATAGCAGAGACATAGCTTTACTTAGAAACTAAATATCAGGCCTAGAAATTATATTCTAGTATTTGAAAGTTACTGTCTTCTTCATTTTATTAAATAATTTAAGAATAAATTTATTAAGAAACTAACATCAAAGCTCAAAGTTATTTCAATCAAATAATGATATCAGCATTCTATACATATTAAGACAGTGGTTCCCAAACAGTGATGGAACAGGATAGCAGGTGAGGGGGAAGAGGATAGCAGGTGAGGTGGAATGATTCAAAGACAATCAAAGATTTAAAAACAGTTTCAAAAAATTCATATGCCAAAAATAAATATGATTTCAAAATTTCAAATATTATTATGGATTACTTGTAAATGCATGAATGAATTCCAGTATAAATAGTTATAAATAATTATTGACCAATTTTATCATTGCAATATTTTTACATTATATCAAGTACCAAGAATATAGTATATAGTAACTACGGTCTACAAATTGAAGGAGAGAGTTATCAATTATAATATTCTGACTTCGAATCTACAGTTATCTCTCTTTAACCCTATCTCTATTTTTTATATTTAAATGTACTTTTTATTACATAAAATTTGGTGAGGCACAAGCAAATTTTCATTGTGAAAATGTGGCCCAGAGAGAAAAGTTTGGAAAGCACTGTATTAAGACAAAACATATTTCAAAGTTTATCACAGAAATTATACTAAATTTTTCTTCAATTGTTTTCTCAAGGTTTTAATTTCTCCTCCTTGTGTAGAATTATTAGTTGCTCCATTATTAAATATTCACAGAAATAATTCCTCTACAAATATTTTGGTGTGTATCTTGTGTTATGACAAAGGATTGTGAAATATCTAATAAATTTCATTAATATGAAGCTTACAGCTTATCAAGAGCAAATATTGAAAAGATAAAAATTTAATATTAATGCTGTAAAGACTTTAAATGTTACTCAAAACAATCATTATAACTGAAACTTTCCAGACTTACAAATATAAGATTATTATGTATTGTCTTTATTTATATTTTATATGCTACTTGCAGCATTATTAATGGTTAAATATGTGATAATTTTATAAATTTCACTTTGTTTATTACAGAATTAGAAGATAAATATTGACTGATACTGGAATCGCTTTATGGCATTTTTTTAAATCTGTGCAAAACTGAAAATTTGAATTATAATAATAAAAAGTAAAGCTTATTAAACCAACAGAAATCTAGCAAGAATAATTGAATATGGAAATTATTTGAAAAAATTGACCAATGTGTTTTTAAATAGCACTTTTATTTTTATATTTCCTGAATACTTTCTCTATTGTGTAATTTCATGCCTACTAATATTAGTAGAGAAATGCCAAGAATAAATTTGATTGCCTAAATGCTCCTCGTGTCATCAAATATAAAATATAGTCTTGTATAAAGTTGTCTTGTGTAATGATTCTTTTTATTAATTCACTTTCTAAACTCAAAGTATTAAATGATCCAGCCATTATTAATTTATTTACTAATGCACAAGAGCAATATTCCCAGTGAGGATTAAATAACTACACTGGTGAGTGATTTAATGAGCTTGTTAACCATGTCTTTGCAACAGGGGCCCAATTATTAACTAAGTTTAACTTAGTCTGACACAAGGATGTGGGGGGGCACCTAATGAGTATACAAATCATTACAGTAGCAATAATCTACAAGAGAGATGCTTGCTAATCATTCCACAAGCCTCTCATGTAGCAAACATTATTGATTACGTTTTTCTTTCTCTACATATCATTTAAGTGGAATTTCTAATTCATGTTAGCATTCTTATTTTACATTCTGACCAAAACAATTTTAGGTAAAATATATTTTGTATTTTGTTAATATATTTTTTTTCAATTAAATTTTTATTTCACATTTGACAAAAGCTTTGTACAAAATTGTTGAAAATATTGATTCCTTAGGCATTAATATTTTGTATGATTTCATCAAGTAGAGGAAGCTGTGGAGAACTATAATCATTTTACTGAAGGATATAATTTTCTTGCTGCAGTGAGTGGTAAGAATAAAGATAAAGACTGTTTTCTGAATATGTCTGATAGCATTAGTAGGACTTTGAATAAAATCTTACAAATATGTTATCATGTTGTGTATCTAGGTCTTTAATTTCACTGGAGTAAATTGCCTTTCATTAAATACAGATTTTATTATATTTTGCTTGAACAAATGAAACTTATCTATGTTTTTATAGAATCCAGCTCAGTGTGCATGTAATAAGCAAAGATATTTTTGTTACTTTTTCCCTAAACAATTGAAATGATGACAAATCACTGAAGTTTAGAGATTATCATATTATAGAAGGATCTAGTAATTTGTATTTGAATATTTGAGACTAGGTTGTGTCATTTTTCATATTATTCTATAATTCATTCCATATTTCGTGCTGTTTTTATCACACATTTTGGCTACTGCAGTCTTCTGTGGCTGGTAATCAAATCAGGGAAAATAGTCATAATTTTGGCTAGAAAAAATTGCAGTAAAAAAAGTCAAAACTTGGATTTACTATGTTTAGTATACATGAACCCATAGTAGCAGATTTTGGAACCATAACTTCCATTGCAGGTGGCATAAAAATTATTTTCACTAAATCCAATTATTGAGATCTGAGATTTTGATTATTCATGCTGTCTTCAGTGTTAGTTAAAGTTAGGGTTAAAAAAAATTGTCTATTAAAGAAAGATGCAGAAACATTGTCAGGTTTCTTTTTTCCTGTGACTTTTTTCTGCAACCTTTTTTACCTGGATGTCATCTTCCAACCAGATGTACTATTACACTTGGTAATTTTTACTATAACTCTTTATTTCATTTAAAAGTATATATTTTGAGCTGGTAAATTTCACTGATAACTTATTTCTTTCAGCAAATAAATCTAATCTGATTTATTGGTTTCTGTTTCAAGGCCGTGAAAAGGTTTAAAATAATAATTTTTAAATTGATTAAATTTATTGCTTTTAGTGAGTGAAATTTAAAAATGTAAGTGAATGATAGTAATGTATAAAAAGGAAAAAAATTATTAATAAAAAATCATAAAATTTTAATCTTTTGATAGCTTGTATATTTGAAAAAATCATTTTCAAAGACTGAGCATATCTAAAAGAATTTTCAGATAAGATGTATATTTTAAATATTTTTCTGGTAATTTATATATTTTCAATCTGTAATGAAAACTTGGAGTCTAGTTTGGCTTAATGTGCCTTTATTGAATGTAACTGAAGAGTTTTGCCATTTTGCATAGATTGGGTTCGCCTTGAGCAGTTATACCTTACTCACAGGAGAATCATACTTGCTTTGTTGAACTTGGTTTCTAAGTAAAAGAGTACCTGGCTGTGAGAGCCATGAAGGCAAACTTCACCTTGAGAATTTTAAAAACCTTTCATGAGGTATTGCATTAGTTGTTGTACACAATAGTGTTCATATAGCATACAGAGCCTCGGTTATTACATCTTCCCAATATCTAATTGGAAGGCTTTGGCGTTCAAGTGTTAAATGTACAGTCTTTCATATTATGCCATTGTATCTCTTGCACTGTCCATTCCTCAACTGTAAAAGACAAATTCCAGCTTTGAACCTCATGCATCATCTACATGATGCCTGGATGACAGAAATTGTTATGAACTTTTTGTAGATTTTTTATGCTGTTTATTGATCCACACACTCTTGACAGCATGTTGACTGTTGCATTTTCCTTTCCTGACTGATAGAAAATGTCAAATGAAAAACAGGGAAGCTCTACCTTCCATCTCCCTATCACATTTTGCTTGACATCTTGGTCTTAAGCATAAAAGAGACAGACTTTTGGTCAGTGATTAATTTAAAGCAGTGACAAATTAAAAATGATGCCATTTTTTTAGTGCCTCAACTATGGCATCAGACTCCTTTTCGACAGTTGAATGTTTTCGACAATGTTCTGGAGAAAACTGCTACAGGATGCCCAGATTGCCTTAATGCAGCAGTTATGGCATGGTCAGAAGCATTGGTCTTTACTTTTAGGGGAATGTCAGGATTCATCAAAGTGATGGCTGAGTTGGCAGTATCTCCTTTTAACTCCTCAAAGGCTTTAACAACAAAAGAAGGTAAAAGAAATTTGATAATTTTTATAAATGGGTGTATTTTTTCAGAAAAGAAGTGGATCCATTGAGAATAATGAGAAAACATACCCATGGTTCCTTGCAAGGCAGCTTTGCCTTTAGGAATAGGTAGTTTTAGCTGTTCAGGATCTGGCGACATGATTCTTTTACCCACAATATATCCAAGTCGTCTGATGGTTGTTGACCAATAAGTACTCTTGTCGTGGTTGAGTGTAAGATTATATTTCTTGACGGCCTCCAAAAACTGTTTTAGATTGCTATTGTCGTTGGCCCAGTCATGCCACTCACTGTCACATTATCTATATAGGCAAAGGTGCTTTGTAGTTTTTCGAGGACCCTCTGAAAATTGTAAAACCCCATTAATGACCCCCAAACAGAATCTGTTGGAACTGATAAAGTCATCTGCAAACTTTAAAAGTCATATAAGGCTTATCTTTAGGGTCTATAGATACTTGGTGGTAAGCACACGTTAGGTCTAATGTGCTAAATATTCTGTATTTGGTGATCTTGTTTGTTATCTCCTCAATATGGGGTATAGGGTATGCATCCAGGAGGGTGTTACTTATTTATAGTTTGAGAGTAGTCTATGACTATCTTTTTTTTGTTATTATCAGAGGACATTATTACATTATTAATACTTGTGCCCCCCCCCTCCATGGTGATTTGCTTTCTTTGATTATTTTTTCTCTTAACATTCTTGAATAAACGTTTTGTCTTAGAGAATATTTTCAAAATTTGGTGGCCACTAGTTTACAGTTTTTGGTTAAGTTTTCAAAAAGAGTGGGGTATTTTACATTTATAGCAGCCAAGTCACAGATGTTCAATACTTTTCTAGGTGCCCCAAAAGAGAGATTAATATTAGAATGCTGTTTGAGGAAATCATGGCCCAGTATGACATCACAGATTGGCATCATGAAAAAGTTTGGTGTTAGTGTAATTAGTTTGATTCAACTCTAGGCCGGCCAAAATATATCTTCTAACCTGCAAAGATAGTGAAGCATTTGCCATAGCCATCTGTCTATTACAATGTATGATTTTAAATCTGTTTCTTTTTGCAATATCAGAGCTAATAGAACTCTCTGAGATTCTTGTGTCAACTAGAGCATTGATTTCTACACTGTTTATTTTTACTGTTAATATAGCCTTTGAACGATATTTAGGGTTTGCAGTTGGTATGTTATTAGTCACAATAGAAGCATTTAAACCAGGTGAAAAAAAGCTTGATTGACAAGCTTTAGAGGAATGTCCCTTTCTCCTGAACTTATGGCATTTAGTTTCCCTAGCAGGGCAACACAACCTAGGGTGTAGTTTGAGACAACAAAAATAACATTTTTGTCTGGCTGCAATACTAGCAGTATATGCAGTGTCTGTCAGAGAGAGATTTTGAACTGGCAGAGGGCGACCAGAAACGAGGAAGTCTGTCTTAGAGGACTGTCTTTTTTTCCCTGTTTGGGTCATTTGAACTGGTGGAGTAGTAGGAGTGTGAGTTCTTAGTGCAGCCTCTGCAACACATGTTTGTAGGTATGAACACGATTGCTTTCCTGCCATCTCCAAGGTAAATGCATGCTTGCAAACAGAAGCTAAATCTAGTTGTTTATTTTACAGCAGTCTTTGACGGATATAATTTGATTCTAATCCATTTATAAAGGAGTCTCTGATAAATTTGTCTTTTACCTGATCTGCTTTTGTCGCTTGAAAGTTGTAGTCTCGGCTTATGATTTTTAAGTGCTGAAGATTTCTGTCCAATCATTCTTCAGGGGAGTAGTTACTAATACAGGACAGGCAAAGATTATGTCATCTCTTCACAAAAATTCCATCCAAAACATCCATGGCACTCTGCTAAGTTTTGCAGTGAGAAATATTGGTATATACAGATATAGAAACGTAGAGCATTAGCAGGTTATATCTATCCGTATCAGTAATAGAAGTGGATGAACTCTTTTCCAGTGTAAGCCAGAATCCTTTGAATAATTGTTTCCAAAATTCTTAGGCATCAGTAGAAAATGGGTCTGCAGAGTCCAAGTTGAGCCATTCTGGTTTAAGGTATTTGTCCATGATTACGTTCAATAAATTGTAATGAAAAATTGGAGTCTAGTTTGGCTTAATGTGCCTTTATTGAACGTAACTGAAGAGTCTTGCCATTTTGGCTAAGACAGTGCGACTTATACAATTCATAAGAGAGGTAATTGGTTTGTCTTACCACACAACCATTTTCAGATTCCCTGTATCTTCATAAATATCTTTCATTCTTTTATTTAAAGAAGTATTGACTGAACATTTTCATATCTATAAAACTTAGGATTGAAAGTGTTTGGGATTTTAAAACAACAATTTATAATGGCTTATGTGACTGCTTTGGAAGGAGACACAAAGCATAAAATTCATTTTTATGCTTAAAAGTATATTTTTCTTTTAATCATTTCATTCCAAGCAAGGTGGAAATGCCACTAGTATTCAGGGGTTTACTGGGAGTGAAAGTAAGAAAAAAGACTGAGTATAGGGAGGTTTGAGGAAAGGACAAAAGATGAATGTGATTCAAGAAGATAGAAGATGGCAATTGACATTGCATTTAAATTTTTGAAGATTGTAGTTATCAGGGAAGCAAATTAATGGAAGGGAGTTCCACAGGCGGGAAATGAAAGAAAAGAAACTGTTGGAGTAGAAGTGTTGGTTGCATTTAGTGATTTCAACAGTAAAAAGATACAAATCTAGTAACACGCTTAAATTCATGTTGTCAAAGCACCAGGGAAAAAAGCTCACCAGAGCAGTTGCCATGAAAATATTTGTAGAAAAGACAGAGGGAAGCCACACCACTTCTGTGAGAAAGTGACTGAAGTCAAGGTCGATTATATTGAAGATCCTTCTTTGGATTTTGTCAAGAACCTCAAAATGAATAGCAAGAACAGCAGATCGGTTATGATAGCAGTATTCAATCCAATGATGAATGGTAGATTTGTAAATATGCAAGATGGTCTTTGATGAGAAAAATTTTCTGGCATGTCAACTTTCACTTCAAGTCAGTTGAAAAAATGAGGCGAAGAAGGTGAAGTGTGTGGCTCTCCAGGAGTCTGGTGTCAGCAGATAGGTGAAATTTGTAGACACTTCAAATATTGCTGAAGGCAAGGTAAATAGAATATATACAAAAACAGAGCAAATATAAAACACATATAGAAAAACAATACTAAAATTTTACTGCTGTCTGCAGCTAAAAAAATCATGTGGACATAAAGGTGATTAATGTTTCTGTTGTACAATTGTCAGGCAGTAAAAAAGCAATATAGTACTCATTAAAAGAGTAGCCTTCCCACAGGTTATCTATATATATAAAGTTGTAGCCTCTGTCTGTTTGTTTGTTATCGAACTATTCCTAGGGTTTTGAAGATAGGCTCCCATAATCACATATATTCTGAAACTGCATTACCCAAGGGTATGTGGATAAGTGTATTTCATTTTGATCAAAGCAGGTCCCTGGGGGACACAACCCCCCACCACCACAATTGAAAATTTTTTCCCTTTGATTTAAATTAAATTTAAATTTGAACTAGGGAATGACTCCTATCCAAAATATAATCGGAGAAAGCCAGAAGATGGAGGTCACATTGGCAAGATCATTGAGTAATATTGAAATGCATCATTTTTCTCCACAAATTATAACAATGATTTACAATCAATCATTTTCTTGCAAAAAAATGTGTGATATACAGCAAGGCATGGGTAATTTGGCTAGTATTATATAAAATAATAATATTAATGATGGTGAGTACCAGATATACTGAGTATAAATCCCCACAAGGCATGCAGGTTTGATGGGATCCCTGCAATCATAGGCTGGCTCCTGTTCTTTCAAACAAATGCCTTGCTCCTTCCTGCTTTCCAGCTTGTTGGAAGTCTTCCTTTTTAGTTTTGTTTTTAAGAACTCTGGAGAACACTCTGACCCCTCAGATTATTGCCCTATTAGTCTTTCATCTCTTTTTTGGCAAAGTACTTGAGGTTCTAATCAATGTTGAATTGGTTAAGCAATTTACATCACATGGCCTCTGCTTGGACAAACATTATGGCTTCCATTTCACCTAGTCTAACACTTACATGTTAATGGTCATTACTGAAAGAATAGCAAAGTTCAAACTGTGTCTCTAGATATCTCAAACATGTTTGACAAGATTTAGCATACTGGTCTTCTCTGCAAGCTCAAAGGCTACAGTGTCTTGGGATGAATATTTGGCTTCATCCAATCATTGCTAACAATTTGTGTAATGAAGATTGTGTTGGACCTATGCTGTTTCTGATTTTCATCAATATCCTCTCTGATATCATCAGTTTCCAACTGGGTATTTATGCAAATGACACAAACATTTACTCCTGTTTTAGTATTTACTCCTGTTTTTCTATGGGGGATATAACTGTAACAATTACTTGATAAGCATGAATACCTCTTTTATATTTCTTTTTTAACTACCCAATAATCTTAAAAATTTAGGAAAATATTCTAATATTTTATTGAATGTTGGTACTTTGGCTTTATAGTCTAACTTACAGAGATGCTTGCGGAAGAAATTTTAGATAATTACCAATAAATTTTCATATGACAATAGTATCCATAATGTATTTTATACATCAAAAGCTTTTCTAATTAAATAATATCTTAGCTTTATTGTATTTTTTATTTTACAATTCAGAGCAGATTTTCTGTAACTTGGGGGTCTGGTTTGACAAAAAAGATTCATGATTTAAATTCTTGGAAGATTTGTTCTTATAACAAATATAGACAACAAAAAGATTTCTTGAGATAATCTATATAATAAATGTGAATGTCAGTGTGTCACACTTTTTCAACTTTACTCTGAGAGGCTGTGGCCCAACATATGATACCATTTTGGAATCAGGCCAAACATTCTGGGCTGGATTCAGACCCACAATTCTGAAGTTTGGGATTCCCAAGTTTTCATTGCTCAATTGTTTTCAGCAATTTTTTTTTTTATGTGATTTTTTTGTGACAAAATCTTTTGTACAATAACAATTTTTATGACTTGGAAATAAATTTGGGAATAATCAAAATTAATTGCAAAATGCAGTGAAAGTCACCCATGAAATAAAAATAATTGTTTGTACGGAAAGTAAGGACCTATGTACATCAAATTGTTTTTAAATTAAGTGGCGGCAGAAGAATTATCATTGAACTTTTAAAAGGTAAGCTTAAATATTAATGCAATACTTAAATGTAGCGATCAATTTTTAATTCTTCTGTAGTTTATTGTTTCCTATTGCATCTACTGTTTCCTACCTATTGTGATGAAGGCCTAATCAAGAGCCCTCCGCATGAGCCAGCTTAAATGCCACGTGATCGGGCATATTTCAAGCTACCAGTAATAATAAATCTCAGTGATAATTATTTTTCTCTTATATGCCATGTCTTTTCAGGCCATATGCAGTCAGAGCTCGTCTCCATAACTACCTCTCTTTTGTAACTCTACACAATGTTTGTCTTCTTACTATTCCTCCAACACTGTCATGATTTAAATTCTTGGAAGATTTGTCCTTATAACAAATATAGACTACAAACATTTCTTGAGATAATCTATATAATAAATGTGAATGTCAGTGTGTCACACTTTTTCAACATTACTCTGAGAGGCAGTGGCCCAACATATGATACCATTTTGGAATTTTTTAAGATATAAGTACCTTATTAGATTAGGTTATATATATATTACTTGAGGATAGTTTTATGTAATAATCATTCATCTTCTGTATTTAATATTACTGATTTAGGGCTTTTTTACCTCCCTTCAGGATTCATAATTTGCAGTTAGCCTTTAAGTGGTAGAGATACTTTTAGCATCTTTCACATAGATCATAAATTAAATTTCATAAAAATGCTTATCTCAATCCTATTTCAGATTTAATGGCTGAATATTAAACTCTATATTGGCTTTTTGTTTTCATTATAATTACCTTTCAATTAAATATCACATTCCTTTACGTATCATTTCTTTTGATGCTTCTTCAAATTTATACTTCGAAATATCTATATTCAACTTTTCCAGTTCTTTATAAATTAATTTTGATTAGTTAGAAATAAAAATAATTTTACTTTAGAAACTGTATAAATTTTTGCAGCATTCTTTCTCATTTTCTAATAAAGTTTTATTCTGGAATTTTTTTTAACAATAATGGGAATATGAACAAAATGGCTACTTGCAGGTGATCTTCATTCAATGGAAAATTTATTTTATCTCTAGTCTTTGCACATGAATGCATACAATAAAAAGGTATTACATATAAAAATTTATCCCACTGCACTTATATTTTCCTTCATTTCTCTTTCAAGTTTCTTTCTTAATTAAATAAAATTGCTTTCATGTTTTATCAAATACTTTGAATGATATCTGAATTGTGATTTTCTTTCCTAAATGGAAGTCACAAATATAGGTAGTCTTTAATCAACATACTAAATAGATCATCAGAAAAACAGATTAATGTGAAAATAAAAACTTTCATCTTTTATTAATGTGCCAAATTCTCTTCTCTTTCTATTTTCACTCATTATCAGAGATGCTCCAGAATAAATAAGTGAATAAATTGATATAAAAATGAAGAAAAAAAACATAATCTTCCTCAATGAAGATTAAAACTTCTTTTACCGTCAAAAGATCCAATCCAGTTTTTATTTGAATTTATGTTGGAGAGGTGTACATTATTGTGGGTGGGCTGAAAAATTCATAGGCTGACTAAGAAGGAATAATGCTAGAGCTGTGAAATCTTGCATGCCTTCATTTCGTCTCTTCTTATTAATAACTGCATTGTTTCTTTCAATTTAAAATAACATCTGACTGTTCAAAGAAGAAGACTTCAAAAGTAACTAATTGATACTTTAATTGAAAATAGAAAAAAATTGGTATTGTGGTATTATCAAGTACCTGCAGAAAAGGGTTTTAGCCCCCAAAGACATTCATGCTGACATGATTGCTACATTAGGGGATGATGCTTCAGCTTTTTCAATAGTGAAAAAGTGGGCAGTTGAATTTAGGATTCTTGAAGATAACCCAATGTCTGGATGTCATGTAGCTGCCACCACCAAGGAAAACATTGACTGTATTCACCATGTGGTGATAGATTGACTATGACTGATATCACCAATTCTGTTAGCATATCCTTTGAGAGAATTGAGAATATTCTGCACTTGCTATGACAAATGTTTCTACTTAGTGGGTGTCACGTCTTCTGCTATCTGATCAAAAGTGTACCAGGTTGATCACATCATGGGAACATCTGACATTGAGGCAGATCCAGCTGGTTTCTTTGAACATTTTCTACCCCAGGATGAGTGTTGGGTTCATCATTGAGCCAGAGACAAAGGGACATTCTGTGCAGTGGAAACATCTCCTTCAAAGAAAGCCAAGGTTATTTCATCTTCAGCGAAGGTGATGGCCTCTGTTTCTTTGGGATTTAAAATGTATTGTGTCTATTGGCTATCTTCAAAAGGGCTACACCATCAGTGGAGAGTACTGTGTCAACTGAGGCAGTTACGAAAGGCTATCAAGACCAAATGCCAGGAAAAATGACAAAACGGTCTTGTTTCATCAGAACAATGGTCCAGTGAAGGTCCTTCATTTCAATGGCTGCTGTGCATGACTGTGGCTGTGAACAGGTTGATCACCCTCCCTATTCTCATGATTTGGCACCAAATGACTATCATCTGTTCTCCAACCTGAAGAATAATTGGCTAGGAAGCAGTATCACAGTGATGGTGATGTCATATCTTCTTTTTTTAACCAACAGGCTGAAAGCTTCTTCACCAGTGGGATCAAAGCACTGTTGCAAAAAGTGTGAAGACTTCAAGGGGGAATATGATGAAAAATAAACTTCATTTGGTCACATTCCATGAGAGTATCTTGGTCAGCCTATGAACTTTTCAGCTAACTCTCATATATTAAAGGTTTATCATCGTCTTCAAAGAAAGAAATTTGGAAAATGTCTACTAAATTCATTCATTTTTATGAAACCTTGTTATTTTTCTTTGTTCATTATTCCTCATTTTCATTTTGCAGTTGACTATTGAACAGTTTCTGAATATAGTTTTAAAAAATATTTCACTATTTGATTTCCTCTGATGAATACAAATATTAAAAGTTAAAACATTTGAAAACTTTATTTTTTGAAGTAGTTTAAGAAAATAATAAAACCCCATGAATACATGAAATAAACTTTCATCTTTTGTAACTACATGTACTTGTAGCACAATTGAAAAAAAATCTCATTGAAAGCAAATGTGTATATGTTCTAGATTCTAATTTTGCTTATTAACAGATAAAGAAAAGCCTATTTTGAACAGAATTGCTCATGACAATATAATTACATAGTCTAGCCTGTCTATCAATAGTAGATGTGACTAAATTAAATTTCTCTTTTCTAATAACTATCATTGGATATTTGAAAGATAAAATTATAATCTCTCTCTCTCTCTCTCTATATATATAACATGTTCATTCAAGATGTGGATAATGATGGCTCTCCATATCTTCCAGTGTTTTTTATTGCAATGCTTCTTCCTCTGTCTATTTGCTTAAACTTGCCAAGTTGTTTATTTGCCACTTGTCTCTGTTTCCTTTCTTGCCTTTAATTTGCAACAAGTGTTGCTAAATTCTCCAGACATTTTTTCATCATATTTCTCAAAAATTTCAGAAGTCAATTTCTGTTAGCAACATTAATTTCTTTGTCATTCTTATTTTTCTTAAAACTTCCTCATTTCTTGCATGATCTTTCCATGGTATTTTGACATTTTTTGGTAGAACCATGTATGTATAGCTTAAAGCCTCTTCTTTATTTCAGATGAAATTATCCACATTTCACTATCAAATAGGAGACTAGACATTACATAGTAACATTCTTTATTGTATTTCTAAGGGCATTAATATTCTGCTTAGTTTCTGAAAAGCATCTTTCAATATTCAGATATCTGTCTCACACTTTCCATCATCTGTCGCTATACTACTCAGATAGTTAAATTTCGAATTTTCAAATCCCTGATACATAATTCTCAACTTTGGTTGACCCTTTTGCTGGCAATTAGGAATTTTGTCTTCTTACAGTTAATATTTACTCTTTTCTTCTTGCTTTCATCACACTTACCTTGTCTATTTCTTTCAGTTTTCCTTCTGAAGCTGCTATCAACACAATATCATTTGCATAACCTGTGTTGTTAAAGTTAATGTGTCTGCTAATAAGTTTAGTTAGCCATCTAATCCTCTTGGCATCATCTCATTGTATAAGTTGATTAAATTAAACTATAATAATTCTTGCGATAATTAATTTTTAGTATTCCTTTTTCTGCTAAAAAGATCATCAATGTTACAGTCTATAATTTCGAGAAGAATTATTCTCATTCCAAAAGTTGTTTGAAACTTATTCTTTGTGTTGGTTATCTATTTATTTATTTTTTGCTGTTGCTACCATGACTTTTGGGCCAACCCATTCTCCTGCTTTCTTCAGGTGTACAATCCATAAGGAAATAGATTTTAAACAGAAAATGATGTCCAGCTCAGCTTATTTCCAGCAATTTCCATACAACTGATAGCATTTTCAGCAATTTGAGCAATGCAAGTATACTTTGAGATAGACACAGAAATACTGACAAAAATTAACCATACCCCCCCCCTCACCCTGCTGTGAAGAGTATCATTTGTGTGCCTAGCCTTTCAGGGAATGAATCAAGCCTTTGAATATATTACATGTTTGACTTTTATTTTTGTTAAAAAAAGAGATAATTTTTTCTTTTTTTTCTTGTTACAGATTGTAGACGTAAAGAAGGCTGTAACAACAAAATATATTCATTAATTCAAGATATGAATCTTTTTCAAATCTCCACAATATATGCAAATAAACTAAAGACCGATCTTTTGAATGTTTATTTTTTTTCTTCTTTCAGATTGCCAAATTTGATCAACAGATTTTCCGACCGTCTTCCTATGATTTCAGCTTGGTGAGCATTTTTGATGATAATACTAATTCATAGAATAATATATATGTGTGTAGAATTCAAATAGATCAAAATTTATTTTACATGATGCAAGGAAGTTTTTGCTTGGCTGTTTTTAGACAGAACATGTGCAAACTTTTAAAGGATTCAAAAAGAAATAAATGCAAACAAAATATTTTGAATTATGTAACAACAAAAGTCATAATAAAAGTAAACATTTGACAAGAAGGACATAATTCTATTATGAAATTAACTAAATATACATTATACTTGCTTAATCAATTATGAATAACAAATTCAGATTAAAGCAAGAGATGACTGTTCAATTTTGTAATTTTAAAACAAAAATATGGAATGGTTTTTTCACTAAACAAAACACAATTAAAGAAAATCTCTAATGAGAAATTCAACATAACCCTCTTTTAGTGTTGTGAAACATTGTTACATTAAAACTGTGTGGCTTTCAAACACCTCATTTTAAATTTTATACATATATTGTTTAGTTCTTCATATTCTTGTTATATATTTTGTCTTGAGTGTTCTTTTACTGGTTTTTATGGGATAAATAAAAATGTTTTTATTTTGAAAAAACTAAGGCCTAAATCCGACCCTGCAAATTCTATTAGCCAAAGGGTGGCTTAAGGCCTAAATCAGACCCTGCAAATTCTATTAGCTCAAGGGCGGCTTAAGGCCTAAATCCAACCCTGCAAATTCTATTAGCCCAAGGGCAGCTTAAGGCCTAAATCCAACCCTGCAAATTCTATTAGCTCAAGGGCGGCCTAAGGCCTAAATCCGAACCTGCAAATTCTATTAGCCTAAGGGTGGCCTAAGGCCTAAATTCAATTATCCTAAGGGCGGCCTAAGGCCTAAATCTGACCCTGCAAATTCAATTAGCCTAAGGGCGGCCTAAGGCCTAAATCCGACCCTGCAAATTCCTCATTTAAAATATTATAGATATTTCATTTAGTTCATAATTTTCTTCTTATATAATTTCTTGAGTTTTCTTTTTCTTCTGGTTTTTATAATAAAACGTCTATTTTTAACAAGCAAATTTAAAAAATGAATCTGTAAGTTTCCAAAATTCTTATATGCAAAAATAGGTTTCATTTTATTTTCACTAACCTTCTAATTCATAGAAATAATCTGACTAAAACCGAAAACTCTTTACACTTATCTCACACAGGCATTCAGAAAGCTACTTGACTCATCATGAAAATTGGACTTGAATTTGAATTAAATATTAAGGAAAACCATTTTGTAGGTATTGAAACACTCAACTGGATGAACAGAGGGTTAAGGGTGTATAATGGCTTAAAGTTAAAGAGGAGGAAGTCAGAATTGCTATATTTGATGGCATATAAAACCCCCCTTTTTTTAAAAAGAAAAATGTCACAAAAATGATCTCATGAGCCTTTTATGTCAAATTGGAAATCTGTTTGGCCTAATGTTTAATTGAACCTAGCATAATACTGTACTTAATTAAGTGCAAATGACAAGGATTCTTACGTGTCAATAAATACAGCAAACTTTCTTCCTATTTGCTAAGATTAACTGATACAAATGCAAGAAATTAAGGAGAAAATATTGCTTCCAAGTGGAGAGGACAAGTAAGAAATGGAAGTAGGAAGATTGTGTTGTGTCAATCTGACAAATAAGGAAGACCTGCTTTAAAGATATTTATTTAGCTTAATTTAGTGCACCTCAGGACCAAAGGGTGAAAAATAGGCATAGGAAGATTGTGTTGTGCTAATTTTTTTCAGTGGGCTATCTTGCCTTCCTAGAAAATAAACATTTGAAATCCAGCCCTTTGTATTAATGGAAAACATAACTATTTAAGGCAAAATAAAGAAAAAATCCATGATATCTTATAATTGTAGTTATTTACTCAGTTTAGTGTGGCACAAGGCCATAGCGGTGGGGTTTTTAGTGAACGCCCTTCTTCTTTTATTTGCTATGTCAGTGTGGTGATGATCATGTTTCTCCACACCTTCCTTTTCGTTTGTAGCTCTAAGCAATGTTTGTTTCCTTTCTATCTCTCCTATTCTCCATTCTGTCATCCATTTACACTAACCCTTTAGGCTCTTACTGTTTCCCTCTACCCCCACTCACCTTCAATATATCCTATGATTGCTAAATTCAATAAACATTTCTTCTTTATGTGTCTTGGAATCTTTCTGATTCTAACTACAAGTGTCTCTTTTGTTTCATAATTTCCTTAAAATTTCCTCATTACTCACATGCTTCCTCCTTGGTATTCTCAGCATCCTCCTGTAGAACCACACCTTCTGTTACTTCAAATCTCCTCTTCATCTGTGAGGAGATTGTCTAGTGTTCCCTGCCATATAAGAAGATTGATATTCTATAGCAGTTTAGCACTTTTGGTCTATGAGATGAACTTAATAACTAGCACACTACAGGAGGTGCCCATAGATGTTGACATAGCTTAGTCGGACACAAGTGTTAGTTCCTGAGTGAGAACCATATTTTCTTCACCAACAAATTGGTTTCTAATGTCTATCCAATATAATCTAGTAACATGATTCATTTGTTATTTATAACATAAGTGTAACATAATGTCAAACCATTTTATCATGGAAAAAACAATTTTATGTTGGAAGAGAATATTAACAAAATTATAAAAAAAATGTGCAAGAACTAATTGAAATGAATTTATATAATAAACAATTGGATATAACGCCACTGAAATTCACAAAGGAATTGATTTTATATATATATATATATACACACACATACATACATACATACATACATACATAATATTGAGTGACAAAAAAATAATATTTTTTTACATGAAATCTGTAAAGACCATGATAAATAATAATCTAAGATGCAAAAGATTTTTCCTGGTTACCAGAGAAACGAGCAGCTAGCATTATCCTGAGGGAATGCTATGTCTTATGTTCTATTAGCCAATTCCTTAAGATTTTTTGCAGATTATTGTCTTCATCTGGTCAAATTCGAAACCAGATTGTTCAATTAAATTCCTTGTTTAAAGGCCAAACTTTGGTAATGGTGGTTCATTTCACATGTGCCATATTCTCTTATATTCTGCATTGTTATAAAATATCAAGAAGTGGAACATTTAAAATCTAATCAAGTTGGATTTTTTTTATGTACAAGTCACACTTCAAAGCAGCTTGGTACGAATGGTTTTTTATGCTTGATTTGAATGCTTGAAGTAAGTTGACTATCTTGCACATCATATAGCAGTGATTATTTTCAAGTAATGTCATCATTTAATTACTATCAACCTCAACTGGTCTCTCTATAGAGCATTGGTCAATAGGAAATTTCCATTTTTGAAATATTTGATCATTTACAGATTTCTTCATTTACCATGTCTCTTTGGGATATTGACAATCATGACTCTCCATGGCTTCCTGTTTTTTTGTAACTCTAAACAGTCTATGTTCCCTTATTATCTCTCCCTGTACTTGTTTGCTATTCATTTCACAAGCTCATTAGATAAGTTACTTGATGTTTCTCTCTGCTCCTCTTATGTCTTTGTGTTGAAATGTGTCACGGAAAAACCATTAAAAAAATTTCATCTCTCTCCTACTGTCGTAGCGATGGGTACAGTCTCCACTTCTGAGACAGACTGCCCTCCTTCTCATTCCAGCCCTTTACATAGAGCTTGGTAACTCACCTATGCAAAACACCAACAAGCCAGCTACCAATCACAGTTTCCACGCCTGCCCACCTCCACTCGCTTTGGGGATGTCAAGTTGACCGACCAACTCATTACACGCCCCCCCTGATCTTAAGATCACAAAGCTTGAGAGATGGTCGAGTCTGTCTGGTGTCTGCGTTCGCATATACACAACTTGCATGCTTGACATGTTGGGATGATCACACATGCACGAACTTGCTTGCTCCGAGGTGGCAGATTTCCAGATTCATTTCATGTCTCGCTGTCATGATCGCAAACCATGAAACTCAGAGCAGGCCTCTTCTGAGCAGGATGACAGGGTCCTCATCCTCGGATGAACTCTCATCCGTGGAGCTGCCATCCACCTCTGGACAGCTGGCCACGTTGACGTCTGCAGGTAGAGTGCTGATGTTTGAGGCAAAGCTCAGTGGATCTGACTTTAAATACACCACTCGTGCACCATCTTCAGAGTTACTTTCATCATCTGATGACAGTTTTAACCCTACAACTGGCTGCAAGTCTTTAACATGGTGAGGTACACCATCGACCCGCACTGACTGTAAATCTTGGTAACATGCCCCATTCTAAGCTTGTCCATACACTTGCTGTGTGGGGTCTTAACCCACACTACATCACCAATTCTGTATTTTGCTTGTGCATTGCTCAGAGCCATTGCGATGTCAATGCCTCGCAGCCGTAAGTGATAGACATGCACCATGTTAACCAGTGCTGTTGTATGCAAAAACACCATCTTTAGGCATCGCATTATACCAATAAACTGCTTGAGGGATTGAACATCGCTTCCTGGCTGCAATCACTTTTATAGACCGGTGGTTCTCTTCTACTATGCCGTTTCCTGCCAGCACGTAGGCACACCGGAACCGAAGCCGCACACCCCACTTCCTTAAGAACTGCAAGAATTGCTCTGAGGAAAACGCTGCATCATTATCTGTCAATATTTCTACAGGTGGCCCCCAGTCATAAGAGATGGACTCTGTAATAGACGTGACTTACCAGGACCAAAATGAATTTGCTGCCTCTCGTGTTGAACCATTCTCTGAGAGTCGGTCGTGCGTGCATACGCCTACTGCCATTTTTATGCAGCAGGCTTATTTGCATAAGAGAACAACGCTACCTGTTAAAAAACGAGGCGAGTGGTCCGCCATGACCACTGCTCGTCTAGGCTTCAGTGAGACTAGACATATTGCTGAAAGAAAGTGACATCAATTTCTGGACAACCGACAGACTCCAATTGACGTATTTTGCTGGCAGTGTCCTGCCGATGCAGCAGTCGCCAAATGGCAAAGTAAGAGGGACCACAGTCAATAATAGTCAAATAGAGATGGCTGGCAACATGCGTAACATCTATCCCCAGCCTGTTCCAAACATGGGTAGTACTCAAATTTCCTTTTTGCCATTGCACTGGTGCCGGGTCAATTGACTGACATGCCTCGCACCTCTGCACTACTGTCCTAACATCCGCCTTTTTGACTGCTGGGTCGACCATCTTTGAGAAGTAGAGTGTCCATTTAATTCTGGGATGCCCACACTGTTCATGTATGCTCATGATCCACTTAAGGTCCATACTGAACACAGAAGCCTGCAGAGGTTCAGACTCTTTCCGAGCAGCAGTCAACCAATGCTGTGGAACACGAGTCAATGCATCTGCTCTGTTGACTGCCGATTTAACTAATTCTACATCCACAGACAGGTTGTACTCTTTGATAGTTTCAGTCAGCGTGGTGAGCTGCCTTCGTATCAACATCTCGCTCGATGCCTTGGTGGCCAGTCACGCTCTTCTGGTAAGTCATCTGATATTCAACGCTGAGTGCATCCTGAGTCCATGATGATGTGTAGCACTGTTGCTTGCCATTGGAGTGCCAGGTTAACCCCCTTCAGAGTGGCATCTAGTTCGGCCAGGTTTATGTGTCGTGTATCATTTTCAGGTCATAACCAGCAGGCATCTTCTATGATGGACCCGTTATCCTCAAGGGCAACACCCATGGCCAACGAGCTGGCATCCACCCAAACGGTGAGCTCGTTCCCCTTAATGCACCAGTCACCTCGCACGGGATTGTCTTGCACTCTCTCCATAGTTTCAGTTATCATGAATCTTAGGGTAATGTCATGCACCTCGTCGTCCCATCCTGATGAAACGGATGTCACGCGGCGCTTTATGGTTGCTGTTGCCACTCTGAGCCAACCGCATATGGGAAAAGAGCCTACCAGTTTCCCACACATGGAGAAAGTACTCTGACTAGTGATCACTGGTGGGACTTCTGGGACGTCACTAACTTGCCTCCAGTGAAGTTTTTCTCCATCACTACTGACATGTAGTCCAAGTACATTTGCTCCATCCTGCAGCAGCTCCGGAGCCTTGCACACCAAGCCAAAGCATTCTAGATGTTCCTTAACCCTCGTTGAAATAGTTTGTGTTGAAATGTGTCATGGAAGAACCATAAAAAATTTTGTCTCTCTCCTACTGTCGTAGCAACAGGCACAGTCTCCACTTCTGAGACGGTCTGCCCTCCTTCTCATTCCAGCCCTTTTTATAGAGCTTGGTAACTTGCCTATGCAAAACACCAACAAGCCAGCTACCAATCACAGTTTCCACGCCTGCCCACCTCCACTCGCTTTGGGGGTGTCAAGTTGACTGACCAACTCATTACAGTCTTGTGAGTGTCTAATTCCTCAGGCCTTCTTTCCTCATTATGTGTCCCAGAAATTTCAACTGCCTCTTTTTGATTCTAAGTAGTTCTTTTTGTTTCTGTTGTCCTTAAGACTTCCTTGTTAATACAAGTTCTGTTCATGGTCTTCTCAACATCCTTCTGTAGGACCACATCTCTCTTGCTCCAAGTCTCCTCTTCATCTGCAATGAAGTTGTCCATCATATGAGGATTGATGTCATATATGAGAATTGATATTAAATAGTAATTATACACTCTTTTCTTTGTTTCATTTGCACCTATGGTTTCTCTCTCTCTCTCACTCATGTACTACTATACATTAACAGATAAATTTTATGTATTGTTTCATCTTACCTAATTATTTATTTAATTAGCCATTTTATTACATATAATAATACCTATTAATAATAGTTATATAGCATTTATAATAATTTGTGTGCAAAAGACATTCTTTCCTCAATGAATTATACTAGCAATTTGTGCTGCTTCAATTTTCATGACAATGATTAATAATAAAATAACATTTCATAATATCATATAGAAAATAATAATTAACATCCCCAAAGGCTCGTATATTATTAATTTTCATTTTGCGTAATTTTGATAACAAAATTACATAGCAATAAATGGTCATCGAGTATAACATAAAGCATTTCTTTTCACTTTGAAAAAAATACTTTCTTTTTCTCTTTTACAAATTGTTTTTATTCTCTAATTATTTTTCTAGGTAAAACAGTGTGTCTCTTATATATCTGTCTATCTTGTAGATGAGAGACTACAGCAAAGCATAATAACCCAATAGACAAATCACCATAATACATAATAACACTTGAGATTAATCAACATCTAAAGTGCATTACTCTCACATCTTCAAATGTCTTGCCGTACATTAATTTGATATCATCCTGAAATTTCCAAGAAAGGAGAAGCATCATCAAAAGAAACGTTTCAAGATGACAGAATTTCACATCACAGAATAATCTTTTCATCATCTTGTGTCTTCTATAAACAACATTGATAAATAAATTCTTCCTCATCCCTCCCCCCCATCTCACACGATTCTTCTGCCAATCAACCATTCTGTTTCCACTTTTCAAACTGGGCTTTTGCTATTATTAAATTGTTTCTTTGTTTTTTTCACTTACTTTTCCTCATTATAAGTATACATTTTTTTTATTTTTAATTTATATAAGTAATCTACACACACACACACACGCACGCACATATATATATATAGATATTTCTCTAATCATATTAATGTTTTGTGCTCTGGCTTATCACTGACAATTTTAATGTAGCCTTTATAGGAAGCACTTAAAATTCTTAGAACTCATTGTTTGTTGTTCTTGTTATTTCATTTTCAGTTCTGGTAATTAATTTCATAGAATGTTAAAGTCTTTTTTCCTTGTTATTCTACTTTTGTTTCATTATCATTGCAGTTTATATATAACAAAGTTTCTTTAACTCAAGCAAGAGAATATCTTTACTATGACTATTAGAGACTCTGATAAAGAATTGATAAGTTGATATTTTGCACTTTATTATTATGTTACTGGTGTATGGCTGAGTGGTTAGAATGTTGGCATTTTGACCACAAGGCCCAGCTTTGAATCTCACCATAGTTGCCTAGTCATGAAAGGTGAATTCTTGATAATATTGTTCTGGGGGTGATGATCCTAGCATGTGCCACTGTTGGGAAGTGTCTGAAAACTATAACCTATGTTGACCTAAGCTCTTTGAGTGAAATTAAGTAAATGAAATTGTTGATGACAGACAAATGACAGTAAATTACAGGACCTCCTTGACAAGATAGTAAAGGAAAACAAACCTCTAATTATAGAAAAACAGAATGTATAATCATTAGAAAGAGGAATAGTTCAAAATGGAGGTGTTATGAATTAAAAACATCAGAATGAAAGTAGTAGAGGCATTTAAATAAAACTGGGATGTCAATGGAAAATGGGACACTGAAATGGTGCCTTTGAAAAGTGAAACAAAGTCTTAAGAAGCAGGAGAATTTCATTAGAAACAAAGAAAATAGCACTAAATATCGAAATAATATCAATCGTCCTATATGGCAAGGGATGCTGGACAATTTCCTCACAGGTGAAGAAGAGACTTGAAGCAAGAAAAATATCTTCCATGGATGGAAGGTGTAAGCAATGAGGAGGTTTTAATGAAAATGAAAACAAAAAACATACTTTTATTAGAATCAGTTGAAAGTTCTGGGATATATAATCATGAAAGAGTGTTTCAAGAATTTGGCACTCGGAGGACATCCTGAAAGCAAAAGGAACAGAGGTAAACAGTGAGTAACCTAAGAAGCTTGTATAAATGCATGGCAGAACACAGTGTTGGAGGAATAGTAAGAAGACAAACAATGTGTAGAGTTACAAAAGAGAGGTAGTTATGGAGACGAGCTCTGACTGCATATGGCCTGAAAAGACATGGCATATAAGAGAAAAATAATTATCACTGAGATTTATTATTACTGGTAGCTTGAAATATGCCCGATCATGTGGCATTTAAGCTGGCTCATGCGGAGGGCTCTTGATTAGGCCTTCATCACAATAGGTGGGAAACAGTAGATGCAATAGGAAACAATAAACTACAGAAGAATTAAAAATTGATCGCTACATTTAAGTATTGCATTAATATTTAAGCTTACCTTTTAAAAGTTCAATGATAATTCTTCTGCCGCCACTTAATTTAAAAACAATTTGATGTACATAGGTCCTTACTTTCCGTACAAACAATTATTTTTATTTCATGGGTGACTTTCACTGCATTTTGCAATTAATTTTGATTATTCCTAAATTTATTTCCAAGTTATAAAAATTGTTATTTTATAAAAAACCTTGTCACAAAAAAATCACATAAAAAAAAAAATTGCTGAAAACAATTGAGCAATGAAAACTTGGGAATCCCAAACTTCAGAATTGTGGGTCTGAATCCAGCCCAGAATGTTTGGCCTGATTCCAAAATGGTATCATATGTTGAGCCACTGCCTCTCAGAGTAAAGTTGAAAAAGTGTGACACACTGACATTCACATTTATTATATAGATTATCTCAAGAAATTTTTTTGTTGTCTATATTTGTTATAAGGACAAATCTTCCAAGAATTTAAATCATGAATTTTTTTTGTCAAACCAGACCCCCCAGTTACAGAAAATCTGTTCTGAATTGTAAAATAAAAAATACAATAAAGCTAAGATATTATTTAATTAGAAAAGCTTTTGATGTATAAAATATATTATGGATACTATTGTCATATGAAAAATGAACTTTTACAAGAATTGTTTACATTTCTTTTTAATTTTCATTAGAAGAAATTTATAAATTTTTAAATTTTTTAAAATTCGGTATTAATTTGTAATGGGGAAGTGATATTGTTATTAAGTTAAAATTGTATTTACTTATCCTAAATGGAAAAGTTTTGATGTGGTGTAATGGTTAGTAAGCTTGTCTCACTATATCAATTATCACTAAATAGTGAGTTTCATCCACACTTGCTGCCGCAAGGTTTTGGCCTTTTGCTACATCTAAGCTATGCTTAGAAAATCACTATCTTTAATTTCTGTACAAACAATTATTTTATTTCATGGGTGATTTTTGCTTCATTTTGCAATTAATTTTGATTATTCCCAAATTTATTTCCAAGTCATAAAAATTGTTATCAAAAAATCACAATAAAAATTGGAGTAATGGGAATCCAAAATTTCAGGATTGCTGCTCTGGATTGTTTTTAATTTACTCACAAAGTTGGCCTGATTCCAAAATGGTATGATATATTGGGCTTTGGTCTCTAGGAGTAAAGTTGAAAAAGTGTGACACAGTGATACACTGACTTTTACATTTATTATATAGATTATTAGTAGTAGTAGTAAAATATTTTCACTGGAATACTGTTATTACTGATGGATTGGAAACAGTTTTTAGTCATCAGGTTAAAGCATTTTAATGGTCGTGTGCAAAGAAAAATTGTAGTACAATGTGCCATTTTTGCTGCATTATGTAACAACCATATAAATAAACACAGCAAAATTTGATCATTAAATATAGGTTATTGTTACTTTAGAAATTTGAATGAATAATTTAAGCTTTTGCTTCTGTAATAAAAACTCTGCTTGTTTCTTAAACACTCACAAAGACAGGCTTTAGCATAAAAAGTTAGGAATGAAGTATAAAACTGCCCTATTATGGAAGTACAGATAAACATTAGTAATGGACAGAATATTAAAAAAAAGCAAAACCATTCAGTTTGCAACATGTCTGCATTAAGATTTGTTTAAGGCAATTATTCTGAAATAACTTTAGTATTTAACTGTATACATATCATCCGTAGATAGAGAATAGACATTTAGATGACTAATAAAATAGGTAATGTTAGGCACTGTGACTACAATTAGACCAACCAGTTTCCCATTTAACTTCATCCTCTATATAAAAGCTATCTTTCTTGCACACATCGTCACTGATGCTTACTGTTGGTTGTGTATGTTTTCACTTTGGATGTCAATAACAATGCCGTTTCAGTTAATTACTTTTAAACCTCATTTAATAAAAACTTTATTTTGATAATAAAGAACTTCATTTTTTTCTCTTGACGACAGTCTTCAAGTAAAGTGCCTGATTGGGTGACAAGTGAACTAATTCTCAACTCTGACACATCCAGCAATGGCACTTTTACCTCAAGTAGCAGGCACCATCGAAAGAACTGCCATTCCAACAATTCAAATTGTGCTTCTTTCTCAACCACCTACGAGAAAAGGTCAGTTGATCTTTTTTTTTTACTGACTTTAAAATCATCCACGTTCTGCCCTGTTTTTTTAGTTTAAAATCTATCGCACTTTGGCACCTTTTCTTAAGTGTTTACATCCCGATTGTTTAACAAAATGCTTTATTCCATTTTTTTCCTTGAGTTGCATTAAGTCAAACCAAACTACTATACAGATACATAATGCCGAAAAAGACTTGATTTATTTTTAGGGCAAAAAAATATCAAGAAAATTAAATGGCTAGATTTACAAATTTATTTTACAGTGAATTGTTTTATTTCTGATAAAATATTTCAAATTCCTCCTTCCCCACTCAAAAATGTGCTTTTATAATTTTGATTGAGTGGGTATCTATTTCTGAAGAGGTACATGCAACCTAAAATTTAACAGCATGGAGAATGAAATCAAATTTAGGACCTTTTGCCATATTTTACACTAATAGCCTTGGGAAAGGCATGAATTCAGTACTCTTACTCCAGCTTTGGGTTAACTTACAAAGCAGACGGATCTCTCTAGCTGTGATTTGCAACCAGTCTAGGAAAATAACTTTGAATTTAAAATGATAATGAAGAAACATTCTACTGTCTTCTTAAGAACAATCAATAGCAATGTAAAGATTAGAAGATATTAAGAGAAAAGGATGGAGAGCTTTGATTGCCTCCATCCTAAAGGGTGATGCTGATTAAAGGCGGTACAGACTGACAGAAAATCATGTTTA
This sequence comes from Acanthosepion esculentum, assembly GCA_964036315.1. Lineage (NCBI taxonomy): Eukaryota > Metazoa > Mollusca > Cephalopoda > Sepiida > Sepiidae > Acanthosepion > Acanthosepion esculentum. Next base: position 1,399,650 of record OZ038493.1, read on the forward strand.
TATATTAGTTTATTGACTTTTTGTCTTTGGATCTATGCTTATCATTGCGATAAAGTAGATTATAATAGACCAACAACTTATTACTTCTGATTCTAAGACAAGTTTTTTTTTTTTTTCAGTTATTGCTAAAGAGTGCCATTTTTCAACCATTGGGGATTAAAGTCATAGACCTTTCAGTTGCCAGTTCACTACTCGTTTTTCTTTGACAGAATTCTTAAACTGAACTGTCTCAGTGTTGTTCTTTAATGATATTATCTTTTCCTTTCATTACATATTGGTGGAACAATGTCTTTCTTTTTAATGTTTGGTTTTATTTGCATCTTGTTCTGCTATCTAAAGGTCTTTTGAGAGTTTGGAATCTATCGAGATCTGGTTGCTAAGCAACATTCCCTTGTGCCAGAAAATTCTATCTGACCAATTCCTGTGTTAAACAATGTAAAGAATGAAACTGTGTATCACCTCAGCTTTGTGTTATCAATATATTAAATGTATGAATCTGTTTAAGGCAATAAAGACTTGGGCAGTTATGTTTGTAATTTTTTAAATTTTTTTTGTATTTTGTCATTTGTCTTATCTTCAATGTACGCTCTGTCCACTTGTCTTATTAATGTATTTGATTATAAAGAATATAGTATTAAAAAGCCTTGGGACCACATTGCTTCTTGTATATTCATGATAAACCCAGTAAAAAAAAAATGTAAGGAAACTTGTTTGTGCTTTTCTTTTAAGTAATTTCCATGTTTTTGTTGTTTTTTTTGTTTTTTATATGCTTCAGCTGTGTATACTGCAGCCTTCTTCAGACATATGCTGCTCCAGAATGTTGCCAAATCCTATTTTGGGTGTTCATGTGCAGGAAGGAAGAGGCAATGAACTTAGGATCCTACACAGACCTTAAGGAAGACCAAAGTGTATACAGTTTAAAATTCCGGGAAAAAAAAATGAGAGAAATAAATTAGTCCAAAGATTACCCCCCCCCCCCCCCGGTCTAACAAAATTCAAACAAGAATTAATAATTCTTTTATCTGATTTATCAGCATTCTTTCTGAACTGACTTGGAAGAAGTTCACTTTTAATCAACTAACCACCAAAGTTTTGGAGACCAAATTTGTACATTATTCAGAATTAGTTTATCTTCAGGTATAAAACAAAGCAAGGAATAATAAAATGTTCTTTCCTACGTTCATCACAATGTGATGTTTTGAATTTAGCATAGTCACTGTTATGATTGGGATAAAAGGTGATAGTAGTTCTATCTCTCTGCACAGCCAGATAGTGCTTTTTATATTAACTGTATCTATTGTGAGAAAGTGGGAAATTCGTTAATCTCTTTTAGAAGAATACTCATAGTCCTTAAGTCAGAAAAACTTTTATCTTATTCCTGAAAAGATGTTGGGCCTGATTGCAACAGTGAACTGATCTTCAGTAGGTCTAAGTGAAGTTGGACAAAAAGCTAGATTCCTGGAGCACTTAAAGAGTGAGACATTTAGTAGCAATGATTTGTAAGGATAGAGGGTCAACAAATTCTCTGTGGAAAGTTTTTGTTGTAAACTGATGGTGGTTTTAACTACTAACATTTATTATTAGAATGAGTATAAAGTTAGATATCAAGTCTTCAGATACATATTCATATCATTGCATGTATGGAACATTTGAAGGACTCGACTGACTCTAGTCATCATGAGTTTGCAAAATTCTTACTAATTTTCAAAGTATAAATTTATAGTCTTAGACTCCAGCCAGTTTTATGAGAAGGTAAGACATATCAATCTCTTTAGCAGAAAAAAAGGCTTATGAGATCTAGTTTTAAAAATTACTGAGTTTCTGTTTCAAAGCTTACATGTGTGTGTGTGTATTTATAGTTTAAGATATAAACCATCCTGAAATAACAACAATGAGAGCTGAGAAATCAAAGAAGACTATCTCCACAATGTGACATAAATAACCAACCATATGATGTACAATTGTATTGAAATCCAATTGTTAATCTCCTGTTGGTCTGAGTATTTATATTTTCCATATCATGTATTGAACAATTATCAGAGCAACAAGGGAGAGATGGAAAACTACACTCCCTGTAATATTTTCAACAGAACGATTCAATTTCTGCAGTTTTAATTACTCATGGTCCAAAATCCAGGGCCATCTCCCTCCTGTTGGAAGGGCTGCTCTCTGGTTGACCTCCATCAATTATCTCTGGCCAAACTGGGTCATGTGGGACTGAGCTATCAGGTCAGATTGTCACACCATCTTGCCTTGGCCACTCTTTAGTTCTTTCCCACTGCTTTGATGTCTACTCTGTTACTCTTATAGTCCTCACCTGTTGTCTCTGAGATGTGAGATGTAGCTAGACCACTGTCAGTATCAGAAACTCTTACATATAATCTATCACTAAAGATGCAGGTAAAATGATCAGCTCCCTGTACTGCTCCAGTAAGTACCTGACTCCTCTTGCTATCCTTTACCTTTATAAGAGCTGGATCAGGCCAAAATGGAGAAATGTTGCCATATTTCGGTGGGAACTGCCCAGTCCTCACTTTCCAGTCTTGATAGAGTTCAAAAGTGTCTCTGAGTCCTTGTTGGAGAAGAATTATTTTTCAATCTTCAATCTCTCTCACACAGGTGGGATGAGGCGAGCTTCTCACTGCTCTGTCATTATTTCTATAGAAAGTGCTTGGACGAACTACATTCCTTGGGTCTGCAAGGTCTAACCTTCACGGCTAGGACCCACCATGCCACTTACATTGTAGCAAATGATCCACATTCCCTCTATATTGCATTGGTCAGAAGTAAGTCCCACTCAAATAGCTGCTTCCCCTGAACCACTGCTCTGTGGAACAGACTACCAAGAGGATGTTTCCCCGATCACTACAATTTTAATCTGTTCAAGTCTCGAGTTAACCATTATCTTCCCCTCCTATCCATAAAAAAACTACCCCTTAATGTAACCCTCTAACTTGAGTAGCCCCCAGGCCTCATACAGGGGAACCTTACTGTAAGAAAAAAAATCATAAATTAATGATCACAAAATGCAAGAGCAGTGATGCTGGCAATTTAGAAATGGCAAAAAGGAAACTGGAAAGTGCTTCTTTTAAGTGAAATGGTGAAAGTTCTTTGACTTAATAAGCAAAGAAAAGAAAAACATTCTTTCACATAGCATTTATTATTTTATTATAATTGTCCCTTTTTATTATTAGTTACTGTTGTTAATCTCTAATTGTGTCTAATTTATAAATTAAGCTTCTATTGTATGTTATGATGTCAGCATCAAGTAAAGATGTTTAAATATTTGGGAAGCTGAAAAGCTAAACAGGAGAGTAAACAAGAAAGTTTTATTATAAACAAAGAGAAATGAATTGCTATGTGATATCAAGCCTCTTATATATGACAGCGAATGCAAGACAATTTGCCGACAGATGAAGAGAAAACTAAAGGCAACAGAAATGTGGTTCTAAAAAAGGATACTGAAAATTCCATAGATGGAGCAAGTAAGCAACGAGAAGAACACTTATACTAAGAAAGAGACAGTTGAAATTTCTTGGACATATAATGAGGAAGGGGGGCATGAAGAACTTGACCTTCACAGGGCATATCAAGGGCAAAGATAGGGAAAAGCAGCGGTCCACATACCTGATAAGCTTGTGGGAATGAATGGCAGAACAGAGGACAGGAGACTTGACAAAGAGAGGAATGCTACCAAGGCTGCTGTAGAGAGCCATGGTCATCCACGTCCTGAAGGGACATGCTACATATATAGGATTTGTCGTTACTCATGGTTTTCAGGCACTTGCTAGACATATTGGTACATATTCTTCTGAGACTCTAAGGAGGTGGCAAGTGTAATTCATTGTATGAGTTGCAAGAGTGGCTTTAGCATAGAGCAGGGACTAGCAAGTTATTCTTACAAAATTGTCATGAGTTTGATCCTCACTCATTGCCCCCACAATTATGGCCTTGTGCCAAACTAAGTTAAGCTTAGCAAAGATATGTATACAACTTGCTAACTTTTCAGCCATTAAATTGCATTGACTAATAGAGTATTTGACTATGAAGGTTTTGTTTTGCAGAAGACAAAAGATGAAGAAGTCAAAGGTTCAACTTTTTGATGAAATTTGTTTCCATACATTCAAACAAAGAAAAACTTGAAATATTTACAGTGATCTAAATTACAGTTTATTATTTATAACAAAGAGTAAATATTTTGTAGAAAGTTGTTTGATCTGAATAAGTCAGTTGATCCCAATGCTTATTTGGATCAACCCTGATACTCTGCACTTTATCCTATACCTCTTATCATTTTGATTTTTGTTTTAGTCATTTACAGTAGAAATAAAAAAAATGCCTATAAGAATTGAATCAAAACCATTCAACTCAATATCAACAGAACATTTTCATTATACTAATGATTTATAATGGCAACAAACTCCAAGGACTTTGACAAGTTCATACTTTGGAATAGGAAAGTGTGTCTCCTTAGAACACATCCTCAAAGACTGGATGTAAAAGGTGCTGTTTTTAGTCCAAAATTAGTTGTGTCTTTGGTGAATGCCTTTGACCTCAGAGACAGTCACTAAAGGAAGTGACAATGTCTTTCAAATAAGAACAAATGTCCAGGAAAATATAACAAAGAATTCCCTCCCAATCCTGAAGGCAGAAAACCGATTCCCATAACATCATAATTGGATTATGAATATGCTACAATTTCTTTTGTTTTTTTAATGAGTTAATCTCATTAGTTGATTCAATTGACTTTCGTCTTTTCTCTTGTGACTAGAAACGTTGTATGACAAAAATCACAGTGAAAAAAGAAAAAAACAAACCTGCAGCTATAATTGCTTGGGCTTCTGTTTGTGACTTTTCCAGCAGACAAATATGGTTGCCAATATCAGTAGAGAATTGCAGGAAAGCCAGCTATTTGGTCCCTGGATTCCAATGGCTTGACTTATTGGAAAATGGAACTTTGTTCTTTTCTCAGGCAAAAACTCTCTTAAGCAATAAGGAAGTTAAATCTGTAATATTTGTTTCCTCAGGAATTATTCCATGCTAATTGTATTTGACCACTGACAGCAGAGTCACCTTTTTCTCTTTTAGCCACAAACAATTATAAGATTAAAAGACTCCTTCAGTTTTGTCACATTCTGAAGTCAAATCATATTTATATTTTTGGACTGGAAATGTATGTAAGACAACATCTGATGCTAAAAATTTCAATTTTTATAATATCAGAATTTTCTGTAAAATTTTATGAGATCGCCTTAGACCATAACTATTTGTAAATAGCTTCATTTCAAATAACTTGTTAATTTTTCATTGGAAATAGATTACTAAATTTCATTTGCTGAGGAAATCAAAATTATTGACTACCATTTGTACAATCTATGTTATATAATTGGAAATCGACTATTTAGACATACAATTAGCTCAAAACAAACCGCACGTTTCTCTAAAAATGTATTTTTTTCCATTGTCAGTGTTATGGGGGTTGTTATTCTCAAACATATATCTTTGTATTTTATATACAATTGTTTTATTATATTTTGTAAATATTGTAAGTGTTTGTTAAGTGAGGTGAAGACCTCAATCCCTCCTCTCTTCAATCAATTTGAAGTGCTATCATTTTCTGCCAAAAAAGTAGGATGCATTGCCAAATTCTCTTGCAATTCCACTCTAAACTTATCAGGAGTGTTTTTGCCTGATTTACCATTTAGAATTGAGTCTCGATTCAGTGAGATGCACATAACTCCGTCCATGGTTTTTGCTATCTTCTCCAAACTTGATTCCTACAAACCATGTGGAATTGATAGTATCCCTGCAATTTTCCTTATAAAATATGCCTTTGAATTGTCTCCAGTTCTTTCCAAGCTCTACAACAGATTCCTTGCTGCTTCTTGCTTTCCAGATTGTTGAAAATCCTTTTCTGTAGCTCCAGTTTTTAAGAAATCTGGTGAATTATCTGATCTTTGGAAATATTAACCTATTAGCTTTCTACCAAACTTTGGCAAAGTACAGGAGGTTCTAATCAACCCTGGATTGGTTAAGAATCTCAACTGGCAAGGTCTTCTTTCAAACAAACAATATGGTTTTCAATGCTCTTGGTTGAATTACCAGTATTGTCAGTTATTGCTGAAAGAGTCTAAAAAGCTTTAGATAAGAATGGTGTTAAGAATTTAGATATTTCAAATGCGTTTGACAGGTTTTGGCATGCTGGTCTTCTTTATAAGTTAAATGGATATGGTATTTCTGGCTGTTTCTTTGATTTGATTCAATCTTCCTTTTCAAACTGTGCAATGAAAATTGTCTTGAATGACCACTCCTCTAGATCTTTTTACATTGATGCAGGTATCCCCATTTCTTGGACAAACTCTGTTCTTTATTTTAATAAATGGCCATCCTGATGTCATTAGTTCCTGACTCCGAGTCTATACTGATGACACATCTAATTACTCCTTTCTTAATTATAAATCTGATAGTTTTTATTAAAATCAAATTGGCAGTTGATCTAAAAAATGACCTACAATCTGTTGTTTACTTGAGCAAGAAGTGGCATGTTAGTTTTAATGACTAACATGAAATTGCTCTCTACTGACCATCTTAAAGAACTTTTTTGCCTTACTTCAGTATGGCTGATGCTAACCTTCTAGATTTCATGTTTTTTACTGACATAAAGTGGAATGATTACATTGAATCAATTGCAACATCTGCTGCAAGGAATGTTGGTTCACTATCTTGTACTAAATAGTTTCTTTTATCAGTTGGTAGACTAAAAACATGAAAGTGTACCAGAATACAACTGTACTCTGGTACACTTGCTTGTGTTAAATTCTGTCATCTTGTATGTCTACATAAATTCATATCTTGATCAGCCTATGAATTTTTCAGCCATTCCTCATATAAAAGATTTATTCTTGCTTGCATTAATTCCTATCTATTGACAATCTTTTTCTTTGTGATTTTTAATGCATTTGTATGAAAAAAAGAATCATCTGTAAAGTGCATTTCATTATGTATAGAATAACCGTCTTCTATCAATAATGCTTGCATTATTATTTGACCAATGATAATTTCCCTTTTTTTTTCTTTTGATTTTCGGTGCATTTCTGTAGCAAAAATCATTAGCAATCTAATTACATTATGCATATAACAGCACTATTTTATCATTAACATTTGTATTATTTTCCAACCATTCACTTTCACTTGTTTCCTGTTTTTTTTTTAGTGCATTTCTGTAGTAAAACTATTAACAATGCATTTATCCTGTCATACTTTTTGTCTTCAAGGAGTCAACAGAATCCATATTTGACATTGCAAATTTTTCTACAGCATTTAGATCTGTGAATTATCTCCAGAGGAATGGCAAAATGTTGTGCAAGGAAAAAAAAAAAAAGGTACCATCAAAATAAAAAGGTTTCTATTGAAAGACTCCTGGAGATTATTGCATGCAACATTAACCTGAGACGAAAAAAAAGAAGTGGAAATTGCAAAACTGAGTGGAAACTTGTGATTAAAACAACATGGATGATGATTCTGATATTTACTTAGCTTAGTATGTTACATTCTCTCTCCAAATGTTGTAGACACACATCCAGATAGGAAGATTGGTTTGCATGAATCTCTAAATAAGGAGGGCCTGTCAGTCTGCATTGAAAATCAACATCTGAAGTCTATCTTAGACTTTGCCTATGAGTGAGGACTAAGCACTGGTGAAATATGTAATTGTTTAATCTTCCAAGCAGATTGAAATGATGAGAAGAGTAAGCTGAATAATTCAGGAAACAAGAACAATAATTCATCTTTGAAGTTAAGACATTAGAAAGGTTGGGAAGTAGACACAAGTAAAAGGTAGTTATTAAAACAACAAAAATGAAAATGCTAGTCCAAAATAATTCATAGAATAACGAGAATATCTTATTTCCAAACTTTAGGAAAGCCAGAAAAGATGCTAGTCTAAATGATTAACAGCATAAATTATTTCATTGCTTTTAAGCAAGCATTACTAGAAACAAATAGAGAAATGTGGCATAAAAATAAAAAGACAAAACATTTTTCAGGTTTCCCTCCTAAGAATAATTAAATATGAAATATTTTTTCTCTGGTCTTTTGCCAGTGACTTGAAAAGGCCAAAGAATATTGTGTGTCTATTTCACATGAAGACGTGGGCAGCATGTTAGTTAGAGAAGAGTTTACCTTAATAATAATAATAATAATAATTGTTAGATAAACAAAGGCCAACATTCTACTTTCTGACTTCACAATATCAAAATATTCTCATGAAAAAAACTTGACTCATTTCTAAGAAAAAGGAGAAACGTGTAAAATTACGAGACCCTGAACTTTTAAAGCAGCAAGGTTCCATGCTACACACATGCAGATTAATCACATTCTTATTGTGACTTTATATAGTAAACAGATTACACACATACACTCAGAAATATGCTGAAAGATAATAAAAATAATGAAGTTAAACCTATTAGTCTGGATAAGTTTACAGCTTGAAAAACTATTTATAATGCAATATTGGCAAAGTTCAGTGCATTGTCTTAAGTTCACAAATGATATGATTATTATTATTATTATTTCATGATGAGAACGTCCATAAAAATGACAGGATTATTCATGTAGGGTCTGACACTTCTATTTGGAATCAGAGCATATCTGTGTACTCTGCTTAAGTTTAACATTTTTCAAGCTCTCTGCTTAGTATCAGTGTAGTACTTTACATAATGGTATTTGCTACTTAATTTTCCTATATTGTTTAAGTAGTGGAATGATGGCCTAATGGATATGTCATTTGCCTCTCAGTCAGATACATCTATTATTTTTGTATAGTGGTTTGCTTTTGCGTGTCAAGTTATGAACAGAGAAACTAAGAAACATAGAAAGTCACACACATTCATATTTTAAAATATTTTTATTTACTGATAGTTCACTGAATACAAGGCCCAAGGGTCACTCAAGGTAGAGAGTTACTGAGTGAGATTGTGTGAGAGAGAGAGAGTAGGATAGATATCAGTTGACCTTGGATTAAAGAAACCAAGAGGGTAGTTGTCATTCTCTCCGGAGTTTGTCCCACTAAGTAATAGTTTTGGGGAAGAAACTGACCAAGCAAAACTTGCTTTTTATCAAAGGAACACAAAGCAAACTTTGATGGTTTGCCACCATGAATACAGAATGGCAGATCCTAGCTGTGAAGGTTTGAGATGGTGGCACTAAGGAATGTAACTCATCCAAACATCTGCTATAGTAATAGCAAATATAGTAGTGAAAGGCTGGTGACTGAAAGGTAAAAAAAGTACTTCAGCTAAATATCACCAACTCTTTTGAAATGTATAGAAATTTTACACTCAAATCCTGATTTCCTAACAGTTCTCCTTTCTTCAAATTTACGAAATGTGAAAAGTAATGATAGTTTTTGTAAAATTTTAAGCATGTTTTCTCATTTCCCGCCTTTATTCTAAATGAAACAGCAGAGATGAAATGGCAGATGATTTGCAATTGGCTACGATCAATGTACCATGTTATCTATATTATATTTGATGCCTTCATGTTTAGTATCATTTATACAAGTTTAACAACAAGTTATTTCCTGGGTTCCTATTAAAATTTAAATATAAATTGTCATATTTCTTAGTAATTTCAGTTTTCATAAACCAATATAAAAGAATCAAAACTTCAACAAACTAAAGTTATCTATGAATTCACGTGCCTACTTGGAGAATGTCTAATAATATTAATTGAAACAACACATACATTGGTTGCACAACCACTACATTATCACACTGATTAACTTACCATTTATTTTATGACGAGGTTTATGGCCACATCATGTTGAAACACCGGTTCCAATATGATCACCAAAGTTAAGCAATATTGAGCCTAGATGGGTGACCACTTGGGAATACCAGGTGCTGTAAGCTTGGATGTGCAGGTGGCGTAATGGATAATGGCTCAAAATTGTTAATCAGAGAAATGGGTGCCAATTCCCATTTCGTGTAAATACCCATGGGAAAGATATGAATCTCACTTGTCTTCCCCCATCTATGGGCTAATTAGTAAGACTTGTATCACTAAAACCATTATTTTCTCAAAAAAAATTGTATACAAAATATTTAGATTTTGGCATTAAATAACTCATAGAGGTTGAAATGGCACTAAGCAAAAACAAGCAATGAACATTATCTGATAACAGTTCATTAGATATTGCATATAACCAACCAACAAAACAAAAGAAATCCTACAAATACTTATGAATACATGTAAGAAAAATTGTAAAAACAAATACAAATACTAGAACATTAAAGCAGGAAAACAAACAACACGTAAGTAAAATCTTGATCAAATTTTGGAAGAAACAAAGTAAATATATATATTTCATAACTAATAAAAAACAATACAACAGCAAATGCATGAAGATACAACATGTATGAAGATGTGATATTTGAAAAAAGAAGAAACTGATATACCACAAAAAATACAATACACACACACATTTATATATATATATATATATATATATATATATATATACATACACACACAAATCCTTTTTGATGATGGTTTTTGAAAGCTAAAAATACTCAGACATTAGAAAATTTATATTCCAATTATCACTGAAAACCAGGAAAATGACGTATAGAAAAAAATAAAGACCTTTCATTGTTCTTAAGCCAAACTTCAATAAATGAAAAACTGCTGTTCAAATACACTTAATTTAGTATCATTGTATATCATGTTTTGCTCACAGCATTTCAGCTGCTGTGTTCTCTAGCCTTCCTCAAGTAGAAGTTACATCTGGTAATCTTCAAGAGGCTTTGAACTTATTTATTTTGATAATATTTTTGTTTTTTTTACTTCATTCAAATTCATCTATAGATGTAATTTTGGTTTTCTTCCTGCAGCAGTTTGTAAGAGCAAGATAAAGAATTAATTTAGAAAGTTCTTAAAGATTACATGATGAAACATTCAATTGAGAAAAGTTGGAGAGCCCACTAGTTGAAACACTGTGATAAAAAAAAAAGAATTATAGAATGATTGATTTTGTTATCATGTAATCGAAATAGATAAACCAGAGCTGGACAGAAGCCATGTTGTCTTCAGTTTGACAAAAAGATATAATGTCACTGAGGCATCATGACCAGGACTTGTTTGTTGCTAATTGTCTGCCAGCATTTCTAGGTTCATGTAATTACCTCCATGCTGAACTGTCCTGTCTTCTCTAAGATTGATTAATACTAGTGATCTATTCTTTGTCTCACTTTCGCATTCCTAAACCCTTTTTCTTGATCTATTTCAGTCGCAAATCATGGCCAGCCCCCTGTAGTGGAGGAAAGCTGCCCTTCACCAGTAGTACACCAGCTAAAGAGCATGTTACCTTCAATCCAGTGAGTCCTCTTTATTTATCAAGTTCTACTTTGTCTGTGAAAATACACATACACACTTAACTGTGCAAATGCACACACAGACTAGAAAAATCAGTTTCAAAAGGTTTGTACAGTTGTTATATATATAATATATATATATATATATATATATATATATATATATATATTATAATTATTTTCTTTTTAAAAAATATGATGCCATCTTTCTTATTTTAATATATGTGTATTATATATATATATATATATATATATATGCACATTTCATTGAATATGATGGACAAGGTGCTTTGATTTAGTTTTTTAGACAATTTCTGAAAAAATTATATAAATGCACACATACAAAAAACTATTTCTTGTTAACAGTTAATATATTTCAACTTTGAAAATGGGTAAATGCATAACCAAAAGCACTCGGAAGAAAAGAACATTCGGTTTTTATATAATTTATCATCTGAAAAGAAAAATTATTAGATCACATGAGAAACTGTATAAAAAACTAAATCAAAGCACCATGTCTGTCATATTCAATGAAATGTGCATGAAAGAAAGATTGCTGCCTAAATACACAAATATATATATATGTGGATGTGTGTGTGTGTATGTGTGTAATGCTATGTTATTTTATTATGCAGGTTGATGTTTTTCACAATACAATGTTGGTAAAATTGTTATGATCCCTTATATTTCTATGAGGAATATTTCATGTGAGTTTTCACTTATAACATTTAGCCTTACGAGAAATATTATTCCTAATAACTTGTTTCAGGGTGTCAAGTTTTATTATGCAAAGTCCAACATATATTTTATGTATAAATCTGAAAGATATGGGCCATAGTAAAATATGTATATAATAGGCGTATATGTTTACATTTTATTTTTAACACACACATGCACAATAATAAATATGGCTCCATTCTGTCGTTGAGGCCATTTATAAGTAATACAAACTATCTCCATCCAATCTAAAGTCCTGTTCCTGATACAAATTTATATTTAAGATTTGCTCTTATGACTTGTAGTTATTATCCATTAAATTATTTTGGCAGTTATGGTCCTCTACAGCTTCTTCTGACACTGCTTCTCTGTAATTCTTTATAAAAAATTCTATCACTATGATTTAGTGGCACAAATCTAAATGACAGATTTTGTTTTCTACTGCAGTTAAGAGATTAAGTTTTGCTAATATTTTTTCTTTCTTCTTATGGCATATGTATATTTCTGAAATTGTCACCAGTATTGTTACTTCTTACAAAAGTGATTATTTACTAAACTTAGCTTAGTGTGACATAAGGCAACAAATGTAGAGCACCCAGTGGCAGCTCAAACTCATTACAAGAGCAATTTGGTCAGCAAGATTAACTTGTTAACCACAACATTATGGTAGGCACCCAAGTCAAAGAAATTAGTGGAAAAGAAATTCCATTAATAGTCATTTTTCAAAGACGACAATATGCAATTAATGATATTTAACAAAGCATGCAGCCTGTTTACAGTGCCATTTAATTTAATTAAAACTTGGGACATATTTCATTGTAACAATATTGTCTACAAATAAATATATTGATATAAATATTAGTAGAAATTAATATGCTGATAAAGTTGATGTCTTACTGACCCATTCAACTTGGAGATTAAGTTGTTAGCATGAGAAATATGAAAAAGAAAAATTAACATTTCTTTCTGCCTATCTTTCAGCTTCCTTCCTCCCTACCACACACATGTATCCATATACATTTAAAAAAAGAGACAGCAAGCAATACCAAGAAATGGTACAGAATATAAAACATTAAATACAAGTGCATTAGAAGCAAATGCAGACAGGTAAAAGATGACTGTCAGAATGAAAAGTGTGAAGAGATATGAACATCATAGATCCGACAGGGATGCATAAAATAATAAAAGAAGTAATGGAACAAAAGATTTCACTGCAATATGAAACAGTAAAAGAGAAAACTCATAACAGAGACAGAAAAAAATGCTCAAAAAATGGGACAAATACATGAAGAACTCCTCCACAACGAAAGAGGGAAACACAAAAATATAGAAGAACGTGGATTATTAAAATCTGAAGTAAGATCAGCACTGGTCAAGTTGAACAGACAAGATTTTAATAGATATGCTGTCAGCTTTGGACAATTTGGGGACTGACAAGAATATAGAATAATAAATGAAATATATGATAGTGGTGAGATACCAGATACGTTGGTCGATTCATCTTGCTAAGAATGCCTCAAAAGTCAGGTGCAAATAAATGCAAGTTCCATCAGACAATCATCATAATGAACTAATTATCTGGATTCTGATGAATAGCACACATATCAGAACCAGAACAGAAATAGGGCAAGAACCGTATGGTTTCATTAAACACAGCAAATGTAATATTTATTATCTGAATGATATCAGAGAAGTTTGTACACCTCTGTTTCATAGATCTATTTGAACTGTTAGAAAAACTTGATTTATTTGGAAGAAATGTGAGAATAATCTAGAATATATACTAGGAGCAAACTGCCTGCATACAGACTAAAAATGATTTGAGTAAATCCATAAAAATAAAAACGGGTGTAAGACAAAGATGCATCTTCTTAACTTTTACGGTGAGGTAATTCTAAGTGAATTAGAAATTCTACCAGGATTTATTATTAGTGGACACAATCTTAACAATGTAAGATATGAATATGACAACATGTTGATGGCAGGCACAAAGTAGCGTAGGAAAGCGGGAAGAAAGTACTAACTATCAATTGTGAGAAGACAGAATTTAAGGTTGCCAGAAAGAGGAACAACCCAAAATGCCAAAAGTTCAAGCATTTAAATATCTGGGAAGTGTTTTAACAGGTGACAGAAAATGTGATACTAAAACCCAAAGACACATTGGAATAGGAAAAGTTGCCTTCCAAAAGCTAAACAAAGTATTAAGAAACAGAAACAGGAAAATGTCATTAGATACAAAGAAAAGTGTTTTAAATTGCTAGTTAATATCAATCCTTTTATATGAATGACAGTGAATGATGGCCATTTTCCACACAGAAGAAGAAGTGACTTGAAGTAACAAAGATGTGGTTCTACAGAAAGATGATGAGAATATCATGAATAGAGCATGTAAGCAATGAGGAAGTTGTTAAGGAAAATGGAACCAAAAAGGACACTTATATTTACAAACAGAAACAGGTGAAATGTCGTAGGGGGTTACAGGGAGTGAAAGAGAGTGAGAAAACTTTCATGGAGTGGATTGAGGAAAGGTCGTTAAAGGAAAAGGAATTGAAGAAGACAAACGGCAATTGATGTTGCATTGAAATTTTTGAAGATTGTAATTATCAGAGAAGCAGGAAATCAGAAGGTGAGAAGTGCAAGAAAAGAAAATGTTAGAATAGAAATGGTGGTTGTATCTCGTTCAACAGAAAAACATTGAGGCCTTAGTTGTCAATCTAGTAGCACACTTAAATTCATGTAATCGGGGCTCCAGGAAAAAAAAACTTATCAGAACAGTTGCCATGAAAATATTTGTAAAAAGGCAAAGGGAAGCCATTTCATATGAAGTGAGAAAGTGGATCAAATGCATGACAGACCATTCTTTGACTTTCTCAAGAATCATAAGGTGTAAAGCAGGAGCACCCGACCAGATATTGCAACAAGGGTCAATGCATGGATGAATGGTAGATTTATAAATATGTATTGCAACTTTCATTGCAGTAGACAGAGCAATTGGTTTGACATAGTCACTCCACTTCAAGTCAGTGAAAAACATGAGACCAAGAAGGCACAGAGTGTGGCTCTCCTGGAGTTTATCATCAGTCATGTTGATGGCAGGGAGAAAAGTTTCTCTGTGGTGATTAAATGAAAGCAGTTTTGTTTTAGAGATGTTAAAATTTACAAGCCATTTCTTGCCCCAGTTAACGACTGATTGAAAGTCCTTTTCAAGAGCAGCAGCCAGGTTAACTTTGTCAGGTTTGTCAGATTTACTGCTGAGACAGGAGTAAATGGTTGCATCATCTGCATAAATAACTAGGTTGGGAACTTATGACATTGAAGAGATCATTAATAAAGATCAGAAACAATGTAAGTCTAAGGATAGAGCCCCTGGGTGACCCCTGTGTTAGTATGAAATAATATGGAAGCATGCACATTCAACACAACCTTCATTACACAGTATGTTAGGAATGATTGGATGATGAATCCTTTATATTTATTTATTTATTTTTTATTTATTTTGATCGGTGTTTTTATTAACGTAGTAAAAATTTCTTTATATAGCTTATTGCTATATAAACAAATTAAATAAAAAATAAATAAATAATCAATTATCAATGATCAAATTAAATAAAAAATAAATAAATAAAAATAAAATAAATATAAAGGAGAGAAACAAAAATAAAATTAAATAAAACAAGCAAAATAATTTGATACAAATAAATAAATAAACGACTTCCGGTAAAACACCTGCCAAAAATGACTACCCACAATGCACCACTGACCTATATATATAAATTGCCAAGAAAAATAATAACACTCATGGCCCGATGATTGCATCTAGCATGAAACAGACTGTCGCTTCTAAGTGTTGACTTCTATGTTCACTTTTATATTTATATATATATATATATAAATAATTTTACTCCATATATATATATATATATATATATATATATAAGTGCAATCCAGTTATCAGATGGTTTGACAAATTTACTTTGCTAAATCTCCAGAGTACAATTCAAACCAAATATATTAAAATATTTTTTTAAAATCATATAAAATGTTGTATTTCAAACTAATTTTCTCCAGGGATTTATTTCTCAAATTAATTACTTGTCATGTCAGCAAGTGAAATATGATTTGATAAATAACTGTTCTTTAGAACAAATAAAGTTCTATCAGTTGTGACTAATCCAATTCTTAGTAGCAAGAAAAACACAAAAAACAAAAGTTACTGAATTTAGCACTTCATGTGCCTACTTGTCCCATATGAAATTCTGACAGCTGAATTCCTAAAAGTTACACCTACTATACACTAAAAGCAAGCTTCTTCTAAAGTACTTTGCTCAATTTTCCTTTCTTAATTAATAGATAAGAGAGCTTGTAGATATTGTACCTCAGTGGGTGAGGGCTTTGGAATATCAGGTACTGTAAGCTTGGATGTGAGAGAGATGTAATGGATAATGGTTCAGAATTGTAAATTAAAGAGCTAAATTCCAATTCTAGTCAGGTTTGTTATATTCATTTAATTAGAAATACCTTTGAGAAATGTTAGAATCCACCTCTTCTCCCCCAGGTAAGGGTTAATTACTAGGACTTGTATCAGTAAATCATTATAATTCCCCACCAAATTCTTACAAGCTACAAATCTTTTCTTCTTTTTCTTTAATTATTTCACCCCAAGCAAAGTAAAAATAAAGTTACTGAATGTGAGAGAATATGAGAAAAAGAAAACATTATTACGAAAAACAATAAAAGAACAGGAATTAAAAAGACAAGATAATGACTGACATGATTCTGGCTTTAATCTGCAAAGGGTTGACAGGCTGTCAAAAC
>OZ038493.1:1419053-1429053 GCA_964036315.1 Acanthosepion esculentum
AAGGCCCAAGCGATCAACATAGGTATCCCTCAAGGTTTGCTTCTTGGTTCAACCCTCTTTCTACTTTGCATAAAATGATCTGCCTAAGAGTATACTCTGATCATTTGTGAATATCTATGTTGATGATACAACCGTATATGGCTGCACAACCAAAACTCTAGATGACCAGAGATTGCCAGGTGATCTCTCCTCTGATTTAGCTCTAACAACTCAATGGAGAAAAAACTAGTTACATTCCATCATCAGACCCTGAACTATCACCAATTACGATGAATGAATGTTCCCTTAGGAAGGCCTCTGTGCCTTGAACGGCTATTGGACCTTAAATTCAACCCAGACCTCAAGTGGAACTTTTACATATAATCCATTGCTAAAGATGCTGGAAAAATGGTCAGTTCCCTGTACTACTCCAGGAAGTATCTGATACCTCCTGCTATCCTCTACCTTTACAAGAGCCACAGATCAAGCTGAAAATGGAGTACCACTGCCATATATAGGCAGGAGCTGCCCAGTCTTCAATTTCTGATTTTGATACTGTCTTGGCATTTGTGTGGTTGACAAATTATTTTCTACCCTTCAACCCTTTTCTCAAATGAAGCATCACAAGTCTCTTGCTGTTCTATCACTATTTACACAGAAAGTGTTCAGACAAACTATATTCCTTAGTTTCACCAGTTCTAACCTTCATGCCTAAGATCCACCATGCCACATATATTATAGCATATCACTCTTATTCCCTTCGTATTCTATTGGGGAAATGTAAGTTTCACTCAAGCAGTTTCTTCCCATGAACTGCTGCTTTGTGGAACCAACTCCAAAGAGAATATTTCCTTGATTAATAGACTCTTAACCTCTGTTCAAATATAAAGTTAACCCTTATCTTCCCCACTTATCCCCATAAACTATGCCCCTTTACTCTGCAACCCCCTACTTTAAGTGGCTCTTGGGCCTTGTACAAAAACCTCTAAAAATCCCTTCAATATAAAAAACTTTTTCCTATACAGTGGGTTTCAAAATTGAGTGTTCTATAACAATAGCATATTTCTGAAAGGATTTTTTAAGGAAATTTAAGAATTGCACTATTTTTTTAGTATGTTTTGCTTTTATTTATTTCTAATTGTTTCAGTTTTTTTTTTTAACTTTCAGGTCATTTCCTCTTCTTCTGAGTCAATTTCTTTGGGCTCAAGTACAAACCATTCCACAATGACAACAAATGAAAATTTCTCTGCAAAATATCACTCAGGTAGGTATTTGTGAATTTCTATTTGTGGGTGGGGGCTGGAGTGAAGATTGTAAATATATAAATTGTCCTACACTTTGTTAACCAGCTTCATTATTCTAAACCAAAGCAAACACTTACTTTTAACTTTTTCACCTTTCTCCTTTAAGATTCGAGTTGTTTCCAGGTCTGTTTTATGTTTGTTTCTTGTTTTTTTTTTTCTCTTTTACCTTTTAGACTTTCTTGTGTACTTATGTAGAAATGATTCCTACTTGTAACTTTTATTTTATCTTCTTGTCAATTCCCCTGATTCCTTTTTATTTTATTCCAGCTCCTTTATCTTAAACATCTCTATTTCCCATTATAAACGGTTCCAATTGCTTTTTTTTATTGTCTTTTGGCTTTATTTTATTTTCCATTCTTGTTGATTTGTTTCTCTCATTTCTTCCTTTCTTTTTCTGTCATGTTTTTCATGTTTTCTTTGCTTCTTTTTTTCATTCTCTTTTTCTTTCTTTGATACTTTTTTCTTTTCTTCCAGCTTTTTCTGTCATTTTGCCTTTTCATTAGATTTCTTTCAAATTTTCTCTTTGTTTTTATCAACCCTTCTTTCTTATTTTCTTTTCCAGCACTGAACAAAATTAGTTCCACTTTCACTTTGCCCACTTTTTATTCTGTTTGATCTTTCTGCTCCCATCTTTTCCATTTAGGCTCTTTTTTTTCCACCTCCTCTTTCTTCTTCTTCACTGAACAGAAAGACTTTCAGAGAAAAGTGGCAACTTTTGTTTTAGTTCCACACTCAATGACTTCTTGATTCTTTCTGTTGTTTTTCTTTTTTTCCTTCTCTATTTGCTTTTATCATTTGCTCTCTTCTACAAACATGCACACTAATACACAATTACATCGACAAGGCATCTGCACGGCTATACTTTTGCATAGACATTTTATTCTGACAGGAACACAGGCGTATATATTTAAATCTGCTCTTAAGTGTCATTTTAGTTGCATGTATACCAGGACAGAGATATTCTGAGGCAGAAATACTCAAGCACTTATAAAAATGCATTTTTCTAAACAGATGACTGCTTGCAGTTATGCATATATGTAAATTCCTGCACATGCATTCATAATGCAATAGATGTGCTACTCAAAGCTATACCTGTGTACAGGTAAAATTTAACGTCATGAATAAGCTGATTAGCAGACACATTTGAGCCTAATTAATTAATATTTTGTTCTTTCAAAAAGACATGAAACTTGACCTCTCCAATGTAAATAATAGAATATAGGAAAAGTCAATCAAGATGTACATACCTCGTTAACAGAATTTCACTCAGAGAAATAAAAATGATCAAATATAAGTCATATGTATACATGGCTTTCATATATTCAGCAAAAGAGTGATATACCTGAGTATAAGTAAAGTTGGATAAAGATCTGATGGAGCAGTAAATATATAAGTCAAGAAAATGTTTTTATTTGACATGTTTCACCAAAGAACTGATGTCATCAGTGAATGCTTGGATTTTACTTTAAGTGTATCATTATAGAAATCATATATTAATAAATTGCAAATCAGTTTTTTCTTTAATATATGGATTTGTTTATTGTTGGAACTGCTAGGTAGCCTTGACATATTTGTGAAGGATATTAAAATAATCCAGAACTTATACTGAGAGCAAACAGCTTGCATATGGATAGAAAACTAGACTAGCTTTTAGGGCTGTTTCGTAGTCTTTCTTAGCTTTGTTAAATATGGTTTTATTGTAAGAATTGTCGGAAAGCCTGCAGTTAATCGATTTTGGTAGTCTAGCTTTATGAGATGATTGTTTCAGAAAGTTTTTTTCTCATTTTTTGAAAGTCTAAGATGTCATTCAAAGAGTAAAAGATATATACCTATGTGTTATAGATTATGCAAACATATTTGATAAAGTACATCAAAAAGAACTGTTGGAATTGATAGGTAACATTGACATATTTGGGAAGGATCCAGAATTTGTACTGAGAGCAAACCACCTGGATGAAAATGAATTCAGTGAATATTCCCAAATAGAAAGTGGGTGGTAAAACAAGGATGTGTCTGCAGGTGGATTATTATTTTTGATGATGAGGTTAGCAGTTTTAAAGTTTTTGTAATAAATAATTAATTTAATTTTCTTGTTTTTGTCGACTGGAGTTGTGTATTTCTTTATGATATTTCTAAATGATGATTCATCGTTTGCTTCCATGCATTTCATTTTTGTAGAAAATATTAATGTTATTGTTTCTTTCCGTGTGTTTTGTGTTATTGTTGGTTACCTTAGAAAGAAAAAGTTTAATATGGTAATCTATAAAATGGTTTGGAAAACAATTAACAAGTGTTTGTTTCACATTATTAAGTTCTTTAAAGAAAAGCAGACAAGAGGATGAATTCTCATGCGCTTGCATAAGAAAATTTTTAATAAACCTTATTTTATATCTGAAAAGATATTACCAAGTAAAATTAAGATGGCAGGAGGTTTTACTTGTGTTTTTTTTTAATATAATGAAAAAGTGAATGAATTATTAACTAGATTCCATGAGAACATCCAAGAATGGGAGTTTATTTTTTTGGCTACTTCATAAGTAAAGTTGAAGATGGAATTTTTTTTTTCAAATGTAGTTTTGGGATTATCGATTTCATTTTTGTTCTCAGCTAAAATAAAAATATCATCTACGTAGCAGACATATATTTTCAGTTTAGTAACCTTTTTAAAAAACCTTATTTTCTACATGGGACATGGAATAGAGAAGCACAGACCAAAGAGGATTTATTCCATTGGTTTGAGTGTAAATTTTGCCATTATGGTCATAGAAGGGGACTTTAGTAATGCATGCATGTAATATTTTTTTGAGAATATTAGATTTGATGGATGGAGGTAAAATTGAAATTGTTGTTATATTTAGAATTAAGGATTATATCTATGGTTTTGTCAACAGGGACATTTGTGAATAAATTTTCACTATCAAGTGGCACTAAGATACCTTGGTTTGGTTTTCTAGTTTGAAGGATTTTGAGGAATTTGTGGGTTGATTTGATGCTTTAATTGGTAGATAGGTTTGAGGTAAGAATATCATTGAGAAATTTTGACAATTGCTATGCATCTGTGTTTACATATACAGTACAAGGCAAAAAATGGACACACACATAGAAAATCAAGTTTTGTATTTTTACCAAGACAAGTGAATAATAGAATTCATTTATTAATGCAGGGTATTAATACTGGTGTACATATGTACATTATACAAGTCAAAAAATGATTTAGTATTTTGTTGGGTAACCTTTTGCTTTAATAACAGCCGAAATTCTTTGTGGCATGCTATAGACTAAATTCTTTAGTAAGTCAATGTCTTTTGCCAGATTTTTCCAGCATTTCTTTAATTCATGAAAAAGCTCATCTTCTGTGTTCAGTCAGTTATGTGCGATACACACTTAGGCAATCATGTATCTTTCGATATATGACTGATGAGGCAGATTTTTTTTTTGTAGGTTGCCATTTCTTTCTGCAGTAGACCAGTTGCCATCCAAGACTATAGAACCTGGTCTGTCCTGCTATTTACCCATAGCTGGGGGGGAGAAGAGGATTCATACCTTTCTCAAGATTATTAGCACGTAAATGAATGTAATGGATTCAACTGGAATTCAAACTTGGATCTCCGATTCCTCAATCCAAGCCACTATCCATTACTCCATTCGTCTTCTGTGTTAACTTTCCTATTTCAGGCACACTTGTCCATTATCGCCCAAAAGTTGTCAATTGAGTTAAGGTTTACTCTCGTCACGCTTCCTCTTTAGATAACATTTATTCTTTAAGGCAGTACACTTAGGATTGCTATTGTGTTGGAACTTGAAGCATTGACCGTGGGCCAAAAGTTTTTTATCAGAAAGCCACATTTGATTAACAAGAATGTTGCAGTATTGATGCTGCCCATGATTCCCTTGATTTTGTACAAATAACCAAAACTCCTGCAGCTGAGAATTGCAGCCCAAATGTTCATTGTTTTATCATGTTTAACAGTGCCTTTGGTTCTCACTGGAATATTCGTTTCACCGGGTATACACAAAACACATATTAGTCCTTCATATCTAAGAGTAAAGGGGCTCTCATCATTCCACATAACAAATTCCCAATCAGATTTTGTCCAGTTTGAATGAACTTTGCACCAAGCCAACTGTGTCTGTTGATTTATTCCAGATATGAAAGGTTTCTTTTTTATGTATTTGGAAACAATGACTTTTGCTTTTATCCTGCATCTGACTGAAAAATTATTTTTTGACTTGTTTGTATAATGTACATATGTACACCTGTATTAGTACCCTGTATTAATAAATGACTTCTATTACTCACTTGTCTTGGTGAAAGTACAAAAATCAACTTTCTATGGGTGCATCCATTTTTTTTGCCTTGTACTGTATATATATATATATATATATATATATATATATATATATATATGGATGGTTGTGTGTGTGTGTTTAGCTCTCACAGTTAAATTTCTATTTCTGCCACAAACTAAGTCCACAAGGGGGTTGATAAGACAGATGACTTATATTATTTATGTCTGCCGAAATGGGCTATTCCCCATATGAGGTGATTTTAGATTTTATTGTTTATTAATTAATTGCTCTGTAATAATAAATACACAGCTCTTTTTGTGGATCAGTTTTAATATTTTATATTACTAGGATTCACTTGGATTATATACCAACGGATTTGTTACCTTAACTATATATATATATATGTGTGTGTGTGAGTGTGTATATATATATATATATATATATATATATATATATATATGTGTGTGTGTGCATATATGTATGTGTATATATATATGTATATATGATTAAATAAATTACAAAAATCCTTTCATGTTCATGAATATTTTTCCATAAATTACAATTAAATAGGGCAAGAAGTGCTTTGTAACAATGAAAATCACTTTTATTTCCCCTAGTACTTTCCATCTCTTTCTGAGATCATCATCAGGGGTTCATCTTGGAAAGATTTGGAAATTATTTGGAAAATAAAAATGAAAATAAAAGTGATTGTAATACATGGAAAAATATTTGTGAATACGAATGGATTATGATAAAAATAAGCAGACATAAAATTGTAATTTATTCAGACATACCTAAAAGAGCATTTGCTGCCTAAATACACAAATGTGTGTGTGTGTGTGTGTGTGTGTGTATATATATATATATATATATATATGTGGATATTTATATATGGGCATGTGTATGTGTGTATATACGTGCATGTGTCTTTATGTATATATATATGTCTGTGTATGTGTACATATATATGTGAGGGTGTGTATGTGTAGATGTATATATGTGTGTGTATGTGCACACATATATAGGTGTGTATATATCTATGTGTACATATATGTGTGTGTGTATACATATGTATATGTATGTGTACATATATGTGTGTATATATGTATTTGCATGTGTGTGTATGTGTACATATATATGTTTGTATATATGTAAATATATATATATATGTGTGTGTGTGTGTATATATGTGTGTGTGTGTATATATATATATATATAGTATTAATGGTATTAATTTCTTTTACCAGCCTGACTGTTCAAGAAATTTCATAGAAAATATGTGCTCTTCTGACAGCAGTCAAACCTATAACCCTTATGTGAACCGTCATATAGTCTGATGTGTTTTTACCATTCAGTCACAGAGAAGCGTCTTGGTTGGCAAAGTTCGAATTACTGTTTATAACATATGAACCTTCAACAATTTTTCTCAATCAATCATTTCTGCTTATGAAACATATCTTAACGTAAACATTGACAACATATTATGAAACGGATTAAGTCCGACAATTATTTAATATATTTTCTGTTTATACATTATTTTTGTAGATATCATTTATTTAATGAAATGCATTGTTTTTAATTAAACAGTATAAACACACACCTTCAATGATTTCTCCCAATCAATCATTTCTGCTCACAAAACCTATCGTATTGTAACCAATGACAACATATATATATATTGTGTATTTAGGCAGCAATCCTACTTTTATAAATATTTTGTTAAAGACAACTGACAAGGTACTGCAATTAAGCTTTTTATTTCATTTCTGTTGTGAATGTACAAGTGTTTTCTTTTCTGGATATAAAGTATTTAAAAACTGTCCAAATGTTCTGCATTTCAGAGTGCCTTTGGCTATACTTTTAGCCATTATCAAGGATGATTCTTTATTTTTCTTTTTAACTGAATGTAGGGATTGTGTGTATGTAGCTATAGTTACAGGGATGTTTTATTTTCTGAACACAGCACATTGTGGCCTTCTTTGTAATTAATGTTATTGAGTGTTGATTTTTTCTTTTTTATTATTAGGGCTTCCATAATTTTTAATCTTTTTTTTACATGTGGCTGAGGTTATTATTCTTATATTTTCAACTAGTATGTTTGTATATGTGTACACACACACACACACACACAGATGTGATATATAAATTTAAAAAGAGTTAGTGCTAAAAAAATTTGAAGAAAGTCAGCTAAACTATAGATCTAGACATATCAGACACAAGAATTTTAAATTTACATTTAAATTTGAGTATCTTTGCATCATCAGCATTTCTCTTGAGGTTTAATTATAACAAGTGTTTGTTTATATTTTCATTCCATTCCCATTTATATATATATATATATATATATATATATATATATATATATATGATTCTATCAATGAAAATAATGAAATGCATTACATTAGATTTTTTCCATCATTCAATTATATAACCACTGCTTATACAAATGCATTAAATGTACTCTCACTTATGCTTGCATATACCAAATACTCTGTCCATACTTACCTCTGCATATATGCAAAGTTATGTAAGGAAATGCATATATTGTGTTTTATTTAATATTAATTTTCTATTATCGACATCAGTTCAGCAGGCTTTTTCTTTGCCCTCCACCCAGCCAGCCAATTGTTTGAGTTCCTCTCTGAAGATAATAGCCAAGAACATTTGCAAAACAAGTCAGGATAATTTCATCATTTTTTCCGATGTATTTGCACATTGTATTTGATGGGATCCATTAAAATTGAATTCCATATCCTTCTCACTTCCACAAAAATTATTTCTCCTCCGCATTGAACACGTCAGACTTGATTGATTGAATTCAGACCATTTTTTTTAATATCAAAAATGCTTCCATTAATGGTGATAAAATAAAATGCAGGAAAATATCCTATTTTCTGCTCATCCAACTGTATTCCCTTCCCACAAATATATATATAGAGAGAGAGAGCCTCTTTTAGTCACATTTTGTAGTCAAACTTGTTTAAACATACATGTTCATGTTGTGAACTGATGCGCATAAAAAGTATCATGTCTTCATACTTTGATACTTTTTAGAAGAGGCATTCTTTTGATCCAGGTAATTTAGACAGTCCGTCGTCTTTCATCTTTGCTGTGGCCTTTTAAAAATTATTTGCTTATTTCAAAAATGAATTTTAAAAATAGTTTGATAGCATTTAAATAAAAAAAAAACTTCTTCATTTTAGCTGTTCTTAATAATGAAATCTGGAAATAACATAGAAATTTGCTCCAGTCTATATCTCGAAATCTATCATATCTTTCACTGTGAGTGTATAAAAAGACATTTTCAATTGATAATTTGGCAAGTGGCCACCAGGAATTATCCAAAAGTAGTAATTTAGTATTTTTTACTTTTCTCGTGCAAGTTTTTCAGATAAAATTTTCTACCTAATTAAATATATTGTTTATATTTATTTTCCCCGATTTAAAAAAAAAACTATAAATAATCTTGAAAACGTTAAATAGTTGATAATAAAAAGACATTTTCATTGTTATTTCTGTTTTCTTTGTTGGTTCTTTTCTGTGACGCACATATACTCAATAAGAGGTACATGCAAAAGTAATCAATATTTTAAAAGCAATGCAAAAGTTGTCATTGTTCGTAGAATATATCAATCTGAACTTAATATAAATGAATTTGGGAAAAAACAAAAGTTAAAATGAAGGACTTTCTAACTGAGATTACTGTAAAACCTTCAAAGTTAATTAAAATGAAAAAAATACTTTTCAAAATATACCAACTTTAATATGTTTAATAATGTGAACATACAAAATTTTTTTTTCTCCCAACAATCATGATTCTACAAATGTTTTTCATGTTTCTTCAGTTTAGACCTGTTAATTATAATATGAACTTCTATCTTGCAAAGACATTTTACTTTGTAGAGAAATGTTTTGGAAGGATTCCCAAGTTTGATTCTATCAAATATAAACATGATTAAATACAAAACAAAATTCTATAAAACTTATAAAGACACTGCTTCTCTAGAGAAACATTTTACGAGTATTACCAGGTTTGTATTTTATAAAATGTTTGACATAATTAATCAGTACTAATAATCATCTAAGATTTCTTCCTTATCTTATGGACATTATTTCATAGATGGGAGAAATACAATATATAATTTATCAAGGTTTTAGCAAAGTATATTATTTGGTTTAGTCAAGCAAATCCAAAACTAGCAATCCTCCTCAATATAGAAAATAATTTTCTTAGGCAATTTTATGAAAATATTGTGGAGGAAGTTTTATATTTATAGGTTATTTTATTAAGCTATTTTAATTTGATCTTTATACGTTATTTGTACAATAAATAGAAATCAAATTGAAATGAGCAAATTGCTGAGTGGTTAGAATGTTAGCATCGTGAGGTCTGGATTTGAATGTCAACACGGTTGATTTCTCAGGGA
>OZ038493.1:1434053-1444053 GCA_964036315.1 Acanthosepion esculentum
TTAATGGCTGAGAACTCCCTCGATTGTGTATTTTTTTTGATAGAACATATTTAAAATATTCTTTTCTGTTATTTAATTGACTTAGAACATATAACAGTTCATTTTTATGGTAAAGATTGGCAGAATTGTATGTCTTCATTGTAAAAACAAATGCAAAAACATGTGTAGTACTTTGTTAGGGACTGTAGTCTTAAAAGTGGCTTATGCTTAGTCTAGGTGGGGGCTATCATCATCACAGTTCTTTTGTTAGAAAATGTTCTAAATTTTATATTTTATGTCTTGTTACACACAGTATTTTCAATGGTTGTATCAATCTATGCGTAATTAAAAGCGGTTATTGTACGTATGAAAGAAAATTTATGCTAAGTGTATGGTCACCAATACTGAAATGTTTCCAAAGTGTTTAAGGTGAAAGTTTGAGGCATATTGGGTTTAACAATCAAAATAGGTACTTATAAGCACTTTTAGGTGTTCGCGGATTCTAACCGTTTGCAGACAGTTCTGGCCTCTAACCTCTGTGAATATAGGGACTCTGTATTTATATATATTTATATAATTTTGTTTATATATTATTTTTATAGATACAATTTATTTAAGAAAATGCTGTGATTTTAATTAAACAGTATTAATTAAAATTATTTAATTAGAAACAGAGCATTTACTTAAATAAATTGTATCTATAAAAATAACGTATTAACAAAAAATATACTAAATAATTGTCAGTCTTAATCCATTTCATGATATATATTTATTTAGATGCATAAAGCCATGTCATATAAATTTAATCATGTAGATATACAAACTTTTGAGTGAAATTGGGTAAACAGAACTCTTTAGGTGACATCGATGATTGTGCTGACACGAAGTCACAAGTCATCGTGACTGATGATTTCAGCATGCTGCCCTTGTTCAAACTGTTGATCACACTAGATAAGATGTTCTCTCCTCAGCATCCTTCTATAGAACCACATTTTTGTTGCTTCAAGTCTCTTCATCTTTTATTGTCCAGCATTCACTGCCATATAGAAGGACAGATATCATGTAACAGTTGAGTACGCTTTTCTTTGTTGCTCTTAAAGTTTTCTTTTTGGAAGTGGTAAGAGAGTGTAGAAATTGTCCCAAGTACTTGCAGCCAATTCATTAGCCTATTTTCAAACACTTCATTATTTTCTATGTTTGTGTTAGTTTTATTGTGTGAAAGATAGTAGAAATTCTAAGCTATGTTAGAAAAAAAAGGTGATCATCATTCCATGTTGGGATGTCTTTTAAGAGGCTACCATTTGTCAAATAGGGTAACACTGGGGCTTGTTGGCCTGAATTGTTCTATATAAAGAGCTTCAATTATCTTAAGGTGTCATCGGTAATTAGATTTCTTTAGAATGGTGGTGTTATCAACAAGAATTTTAAATAAATCTTTTCTTATAAGATTTTCCTTGTCTGTCACATTCAATTAAACATGTGGAAAAGAAAGGTTGTGCAGGTAAAGTGTACAATATATATATATATATACACGATGCGATGAGAACAAAAGTAATATATAAAATATATAAATTCTAACGTTCGCAGCATTCATTCAAAAAAGAGCTCGATGATTAACTACCCGGCACACCCAACACTAAACTGCTGTCAACAACAACTATCGTTTCACTTAGATACTCTATGTATATTTTGTTAAGTACATTTTTCTTCTCAAAAAATGGGAAAAGGAAGTGACGTTTTACATCCGGGCTTGCCTACAAACAGAATCGTCTATAACCATTTCCGACCCTCACCCGTAGATGTGCAGTTAAAATGCACTGAAACCAAGTTGCATCTTTGTTGTGAGTAAAATGGTTTTGTCTATATGATAAAATTATAATAAATAAATATATATATATATAGAGAGAGAGAGATGGAGAGAAGGTGATAATGCCTGTGCAGTGAGATGGTTATAAAATGGTGTTTTGTCTGACTTAGTCTTCTCTATCATTTCTTTTTTTAACAACCACCATGGCATGTCAGTTTATATGACATTTTTCTTTCAAGGTATCTAGTAAGCAGTGACTGTCTAAAAACATTTTGCAAGTCACATTTTTCTTGCTGATAAACCTTATTCTCTCTTGCGCGCACACACACACACAAGCTTTTATGCATCAGTATGTTTTCAAATATATTTGTATATATGTACCTTTATATATGTATATGTCCACTATGTA
Source organism: Acanthosepion esculentum (assembly GCA_964036315.1). Lineage (NCBI taxonomy): Eukaryota > Metazoa > Mollusca > Cephalopoda > Sepiida > Sepiidae > Acanthosepion > Acanthosepion esculentum. The sequence goes on from OZ038493.1 coordinate 1,436,249, forward strand.
TATATAAAGTAAGTATATACATTTATACAAAAATTCTCTCCCTCTCTCATATGTAGTGTGAGAGAGAGAGTGATAGGACACTGAGCACTTTTGGTGTTGACCTCAGTGTTCACACTTAGATGTATGCACACACTCTATCCCTGATATTGAGCACTTTTACCCATAAGTTTAGAAGACTTATCTTTCAACTTCCAACTTCACTATATATATATAGTGAACACTGAGCTCAACATCAAGTGGCAACAGACTGTTTCATTCTTGAATGCAATCTTCAGGCCATATTTATATTTACATACATTCTATGCCGGGTATTGATCACTTTATCCATAAATGTAGCAGATCTTAAAACTATATATTTGTCATATATATATATATATATATATATATATATATATATATAGTGAGAGAGAATTAATACAAATATAAAGATGGTTGATTAGTGTTACCTTGATCATCTGGACTTCAGACTTTTGTAGACGGACCCTCCAGCAATCTCCATCCACTCATCAGGGGGTATCAGCCATTGACTGTTTATATTTCTTGTTTTTTCTATCTGCACTTTTCATTGGTGCAGGGTTGATCTTTTTCCCCTTTTTTCATCTGCATGTTCATGTGTGTATGCACAAATAATATATATATATATATATATATATATATATATATATATAAAGGTAGAGTTCATAGGCAGATACATTTATTAGCTGAATTCTGAATTTAAATTTTTACTATGTATTATTTGCTATGTGATGTCTGGAGTAGAATTGGATTAGGTGTATTGATAAGTAAGGAAATTATTTTGAAATGAATTTGTTCTTTAAACTAAATGTTTTATGAGACTATGGACTTATTGATATCCTTTATATGAGTTTTGTGATTATATAAAACTCTATATACCAAACTGAAAACAACTAGATCTATGTATGTTACAATTATATGTATATTTGTATATATATCTACTTTGGTTGATTTTTTTGCATGTGTAAAAGTCCATGTTAAGTGATATTTGCACAGAATCACAGATTCTCTGTATGTCTGGATGTGCATGCATCTTAATTTTTATATGTGCTTTTGTGCATATATACACATGTAAAGAGCTGTATATATTTAATCTTTCTCTCTCTCTCCTTATATATGCCTCTGGTATGTTAGAAATCGAAATGTACTGATGTGCCAATTAGGTATGTGCATGAGCATGCATTTGTATCTGTGTGACTGTAAATCTCAGTATGTATGTAGGTATCCATCTGAACAGAGGATTGTATGCGTGAGACGTGTGCATCAAATGCTTTTAAGAAAAGTCTCGAGACACAAGCATCAAAGAAAACATTTGGGTTTTTTTTGTCTATCATTGGTTAGCATTGTCCAATTCTTGGAGTGACGAATAATGATTCCTGACAAGATTGTGCCTGCCAAAATGCTTACTGACAATCTGATAGGAACTTATTGCATTCTCAAAAAGGCACATATGCACTGACTAGAGATGAAGTGGTTGGTGGAGGTTTGGGGCTTGCTCAAAAAAATTTCCTTCTGCAAAATTTCCGATTAACATGCAAAAAACATACAACTAAGATAAACAAGTCAGTAATTACATTATGCAAAGGAAATAAAATGCAAGATTTTTCTTCTTTTATTTTGGAAACATTTCTTCTTTAATCTGTATTTGTATCTCTGAATAAACAACAAGATATATTTTGCATATTCCAATTTGGGAAATTACTAAAAAGGGAAGAAAAGAAAAAGTAGAAAAGCAATATAAGGTAAAGTAATTTTGAACTGGGAAGAGAAAAAAAAAGAAAGAAAAAGAGAGGGAGGGAGGGAGAAAGAAAAGAGAAGTAAAGAAGAGACAGAAAAAATGGTATGAGAAAATGAAAGAAAGAAGAGTAAGAAATGGCAAAGGGAAAGAAGTAAAGGAAAGAAAGAGAAGTGAAAGTGGGCAAAAGAAAAGAAAGAATAAAAAAGGGGAAGAAAAAGAAGTGATATGATGAGAAGGAAAGAAGAAACACAGAAGGAATAAAATAAAGACAGAATAGAAGAATGAAAATAGAGACAGAAAAAAAAGAAAACACGGAACAAAGGAAGAGAGAGAGGAGAAAAGAAGTGATAGAGAAAGTGATAAAGGAAGGGAATGAAAGAAGAAAAAGAGAGGGATAAGGGAAATAAAAAGAAACAAGAGATGAAGAAATTGGGGAAGGAAAGAGAAAGAAAAAATAGACGGAAAAGAAGGTAAGAAAAAATAGAGAAAGGTAGAAGAGAAAGGAAAAGGGAGAAAAAATATGTATAAACTTTTGACTTCAACTGTGTGTTTATATATATATATATATATATATATATATAGTGTGTGCATGTTATATATGCCTAAACAAATATAAATGTGGGATTTGTGAATACATATTAAAACATGCTATGCATGTGTGTATGTGTATCCTAGATCTGCAACTGTGAAGCCAAGATTATGTAATATATATGTGCAGGACTGGTGCAAGCCCCCATTGTGAATCTATGATACCCCACACACACACACACACACACTCTATGGCATCTCAATTTTCATAAGGTAGTATTCATATAAAATACAAATTTTATTGTAACCTAATTATGTACAATAATGGATTGTATGCAAAATAGCTGATCAATTCAACTAGAAAAATTGAAAATAAATCCAATGTATCTAAATACAAAATAGAGACATGTCATAATAGATCATTCCATCTTAAATAAATTAACAATGTTTTGCAGCAATTTTTAACATCAACTGGAGATTTCTGTTGTTAAAAAGTTGAATAATTTTAACACATTCAACATTATAGATAAAAAATAGTGAATTCTCTCTCGGTTTTTTGAGACTCTTTGATATGCGCAAAACAAATTCACGGATTTGGACAAAAAAAAACCCAACCCAGAATAACGTCAAAATCCACAAAAATTTTTCATTCTTTAATAATAGGTTTGGTTTAGTTTAATTTGTAATGTATATATAAATGTAGATGGAAAAAAAATCAGATGCTGATAAGCATGCCCCCTGTATATGTGTGTCTATATTTAACAAAGATTGTGTTTTGCTCCCCCAACAAAAAGAAGGGAATGAAAGAAGAAAAAAAGGGAAATAAAAGACAGAGAAGTAAAAAGAAGAAAGAAAATGAAAGAAGGATAAGAAGAAAGAGAGAGAGAAAGGAAGAAGAGATATAGAAGGAAAGGAGAAGCACAGAAAGTGAGTTGAGAAGGAGAAAGAAAAATCAGAAGAGGAAAAGAGAAGGAAAGAAATGACAAAGAAAGGGAGAAAGAGAGAGAGAGAGAAAGAATTAGAGTGGAAAAGGATACGGAAATTGTGATGCAGTTGAATTCTGAAGTAAAATCATTTTGGCTTTTAATTTTCATATTTTTGTGGGACTTTTAAGTTTAAGCAAAAATTTTCTTATAAAGAAGATAGTATCAATTCAATAATGTTTATTTTGCTGCCTGTGTTATGAAAATCAATGCTGTTTACAGACATTATCATTAAATTTTATGTGTTTTTTCTTTTTAATCTATCTAGATGCACATATTCACAATGGTTGCAAGATCAAAATTCTGATGTTTGGTCATTTGCGAATTTGGCTAGGCCAAAGGCATTTAACCACTCATATATATATATATATATATATATATATATATATATATATATATAAAAATTATAACATAAATATATTATAACATCACTACAAAAATAGCCATTTTGTTTCAACACTTCTGGTGTCATGTCCACTGATGGTGGTGATTATAAAATAAAAAGTTTTTAAAGATTTCAAAACCAACCACTGCCCCACTAGGGGGATAGTTTTATGTAAGATGTAATGGCCAATCAAATTACAAATATATTATAATATATATGGCTACAAAATAGTTACATTGACAGGTTTGTCATTAAAGATTAAGTGGATGAGGGAGAAAGGTTGATTGGTGACAAGACAGACACAAACATATATCGCACCTCTTACTTCCGCTCAAATTTGGATGGAAAGCTGAACATATTACTAAGAACAAAACATGAAAATTTGGACATATTTTCTCCGTTTTAAAAAAAATTAATTTTGTAAGTTCCTAAACTTGATACATTGATAACTTGATGTTATTTTAGATTTTATACTTGTAGCTTTTATTTTTGAATTACATAATAAATTGGAGAATAATTAGTTATCCTGATTTCCTATATATTCTAATATTAATTTGAAAGCATTAATAAATTGCATCCAGGGTCCATTGTGACATTATTTGAATTATTATATACCTGTAATTTGATTAGACATTAAATCTTACATAAAAATTTCCACCGCTACATACATACATACATACATACATACATACATATATATATATATATATATATATATATATATATATATATATATGTGTAATTTGGCAGCAACTTTTCTTTTAAACATGTAGTATTGAATGTTAAAAACAACATAGTCTTGCATATTTTCTTTTGTATTTTCTCATATTCTCTAATGAGACTTTTTATTTGAAAATGATTTCAAAATCATGTTCAAATATGCAAGACTGTTGTCTTTAACATTCAATATATATATATATATATATATATATATATATATATATATAAAGAAATATAGTCTTAAAGTGTGGTATATTTATGGGATAAAGTGCTCAATATCAGAGATAGAGCGTGTGTAAATATAAAAGTGGACATGGAAGTCAGCACTTAGAGGCGACAGTCTGTTTCATGCTAGTGCAATCATCAGGCAACTAGTGCTGTTATTTTTCTCGGCTATTTATATATAAGGGTCAGTGGTGCATTATGGGTAGTCTATTTTGGCGGTTACTTTTACCGGAAGTCGCTTATTTGTTTATTTATTTATGTCAAATTATTTTGCTTGTTTTTTTGTTTGTTTGTTTTTTTTTTTAATTTTATTTTTTATCTTATATATTTATTTATTTATTTTTTATTTATTTTGATCGGTGTTTTTTTGTTAACGTAGTAAAAATTTGTTTATATAGCTTATTGTTGGTAGTCTATTATGGCGGTCATTTACCGGAAGTCGGATGTTTGCTTATTTATTTGGGTCAAATTGTTTTGCGTGTTTTTATTTATTTTCATTTTTATTTTTTATCCTATATAATTATTTGTCATTGATTAAATCTATTTGTTGAATTTTGGGGTGGGATGTTGTTGTTTGTTCTTACTATTATTTTGGTCGGAACAGTTTTTAATTTATCTATTTGGGTTGATTATCTTTATTTGTTTTTTCTAAAGGGTTGGTTTATCGTAATCGGTTGTTAGTTTATTTATATATTTGGATGTATTTAGATCAATTTATTATACTTGTTGTTATTTATTTGTTACACTATATATTTTTGGCTTTCGATTTTTAAGTAACGTGGTGTATTATCTTTTTTTATTTTTTATCGTTATATAACAGTTATAACTTTCGTCCGTTCTTTTTTATGTATGTGTATATATATATATATATATATATATATATATTTATAATTATTTATTTGAATATTACAACATAAATATGTTATAAAATCACGACAAAAGTAGCCATTTTGTTTCAACACTTCTTGTGTCTTGTCAAGTGATAATATAGAATATAGAATAAACGATTTTAAAAGTTTCAAATTAATCAACAATCCTTAGCTAAGAGTAAACACTGTTACATAAGCTAGAGTGGCCAATCAAAAAACAAGTATAGGATGATTCGAAAAATTTGACAACTAAGCAAGGTTATCTAGATATTAAAAGATTTATAAAATTTGAAATTAAAATTAAAAGTAAAAAATTAAAAAATTAAAATTACCTATTTAGAAAACTAAATCAGATCTTTATTAAGTTTTAAATTGTAGAATTACCAAGGAGAAAAAATATAAAAATAAAAATAAAAGATATATATGCTATTTAATTTATATTTTCATTGAAATTAAGTTGAAAGTTGTATTCAGAATCCCAGACAGAGATGTATACATTTTTCGTTTCATTTCAACATGTTAGTCGCCTCTCACGTGAAATCGAACAACGGCATGTTAAGCGCTCGGACGTATTTAGATATATACACACACATACAAAAAAGCAAACCACACATAGGCAAATGCATTATACTTACACATACACATCGATACACACAGGCACATACATCTACATTCAATATGATCTAGACGGTCAAATGTCGAAGCTATTCGTGGCTTAATATGTTATTAAACGAATTTAAACTTGAAAAATCGCTAAACCGGTCAAATATACATAGATAAAATTTAAACAAATAACTATATATAAATATATACATATATATATATATATATACATACATACATATATATATATATATATATATATATATATACACACACATATATATATATATATATACATATATACATTTTTGAAAACATATAGTTTTCGACACATTTACAGACAAAAGTAAATAACCACCTCCACATATGATTGAACACTCACACATCCGCATATAAATTAATACATGCACCCGCGTAGACACATATAAGGATAATAGGTACGCATATACAGACCTACGTACATAAACATACACATAGATAAGCACATATAAATATATTGACCCATACGTCGACGCAGAAAAGCAAATAAGGCAAGTGAAGAAATACATATAAAGATGCAACTATATACAAGCACACACATACATACATATACATCTAGATGTACATACATAAGCACGCATGCATATATGCATATAAACTAAATATATATATAGACATTTACAAATACAAGTGTATACATGAAAAATTAAACAAACGTAAATTAAAACGACATGAGTATAAAAATGCATATACACATCCGCTAGTACATATATATACACACATACATACGCAACTCCACATAGATATATATACACATATATATATATACAGACATACATATACATACATACATACACAGATACAAACATACATATTCACAAATATATATACGCATATATACATATATATAAATATATATCTATATATATATATATATATATATATATAAACACATATACACACATACATACACACACATACACGCACACACACATACATATACAAACACGCATACACATATATACATAAACATATAGACACATGCATAAAAAAGGAAAAAGAAATAAGCATACATAGACCAACTTATATTCTAATAATATTCCAACAACATTATGATAAAATATATTAAAAGTTAATCATAATTTAAGAAAAGAACAACGGTCTGTAAGCAATTAAAGGTACTTTATCAACAAAAGTAGATTTTAGTTTGTATCTATGATACACTCCAAGACACTAAAGCCTACATACAAATACACATACAATGACACACCAACATATATATATAAATATCTAATCATATATAAATACCCATATCGACACATCCAGATAAACAATACACAAACAGTCGAGCATATAGACACCCACACATACATATAAATATACACCTATATACATACACATATACATATTTAAACATACATATATATACATATATATGCATATATAAATTTATACATACACATAGAAACATACATACTACATATACATACATATATGCACACTCACACATACATATACATACATATGCAATATGCATACACATATCTACACTCACACAAGTACACAGAAATATCTCTATATACCCATACATATACTCACACATTTAGTGGTAGACACTTACCAGAATTTACTCCCTTACTCATATACATAAACAGGTTAACCTATGATAGAAGCCAATATACACAACCATATACCTTCATAAAAAAAAAAAAAAAAATACATTTATATACCCCTATATATATATATATATATATATTTAT
>OZ038493.1:1456553-1459053 GCA_964036315.1 Acanthosepion esculentum
TATATATATGTATGTGTATATGTATATATATATATATGTATGTGTATATGTATATATATATATGTATGTGTATATGTATATATATATATATATATATATATGTATATATGTATGTGTATATGTATATATATATATATATGTATGTGTATATGTATATATATATATGTATATATATATATATATGTATATATGTATGTGTATATGTATATATATATGTATATATGTATGTGTATATGTATATATATATGTATATATGTATGTGTATATGTATATATATATATATGTATATATGTATGTGTATATGTATATATATATATATGTATATATATATATATATATATATATGTATATATATATGTGTATATGTATATATATATATATATGTATATATATATGTGTATATGTATATATATATATATATGTATATATATATGTGTATATGTATATATATATATATGTATGTATATATATATGTATATATGCATATATACATATATATGTATATTTATATATATATGTATATATGTATATATATTTGTATATGTGCATATATATATTTTGAAAGCAAATAGTCAATTAGAGCCCTTAATATCAAGAGATAGAGCATTAATATTACTACTATGTGTTTGCTTCAAAGTGATTACATCCACTCATCAGGAGACCTGAATTGTAAATTTTTACACACACGTCTCCTCATCAGTGGATTTTATTTTCAATAAAGAACAAAGTATTCACAATTAAAGATTTAGATTACATATACATACATACATACATATATAATATAGAGTGTACAACGGACAAATTGTCATCTGGTTAATACAAAAATTCAAATAACTCTCCATGTCATTTTAATAGATATATTTACCAAAATTTTCACAGAAATATTTTGAAATACTGTAGAGTAAATTTATTTAATAAAATCACCACTGGCTTGAACCATGGCCTTCCGATGACTTCCGAATCTGCTGCAACTCTTCTGAATGGTCTCCTTGTTTAACTTGATGAATGCTGTCATAATCCTTGCTTTCAGTTCATCTTCGGTGTTACATAACCTAGGCCAGCACTAGGCTCAAGGCACTTGAGATAGGCCTCTGTGTTGAGTTTGAGGTTCTCACCAACAAATACAGAAGTTCTTTTCTCATCAGGATAATCAGAGTGATTTTTTTTTTATGTTGTTGTACCTTCGTAATCACCATTAGACTCATCCGATGCTTGCCGAATCCTCTTCAATGTCCTCAGATTGGCGCTTAAACAGTTTGAAATGTTTGTATTAGTGCTTCCAGCACAAATGCTATACAGTACAGCATGTTGTTTCCAAATTTCTGTCATAGTGAATTGTTGTCATGGTGCTCTTTTTCTTACTGATGGTGCCCAACTGACCCTACTATACTGTGCAATTGACAAAATCAAAAACAAACAACACACATTAAAAATATAAAATGGTGAATATTTGACAATCGCACCCTGTATAAGAACGATTGAGGAAAGGACAAAAGATGAGCAGAATTCCAGGACTATTCTATTAATGAAGAAATGTTTGTATAATTGTAGAGTTATTATCTCAGACATTATTTACATCATTCAGACTATTGTCCTCATCTTTGTTGCTATATTTATTACAACATTTCAGCCGTTGTACGCTCTGGCCTTCTTCAGGTGGTTGGAATGTTCAACTGAACCCTTATTATTTCACTCACTAGGGTAGACTGTTCTAGTTCCATGTGCCATGTTTAATGGATGTTAGTTATCAGTTATCTCCTGTTAATTTCCCTCTGAAAGTTCTCCACTGCCTTAACCAGGTATTGAACTCACACTCTTTGGGCCCTGTAATTGGGTCTAACTAACGCCTTAATTCATTTTTACTGATTTACTAACTACTCTCTCGATTTGACATTAGGCACTGTTTTTAAACCAGGTTTATGTAATAGTTTGTGGTTATCATAAATAATGCTCCTATAGTATTATCTATCTATCTATCTATCTATCTATATATATATATACATTTATATATATATCAGATATCGCACATTGAGTGTTGGTGTTAATAAAATAGTAGCCAATGTAATACAAGAGCTACTAAGTATATATTAGTAAATATAAAGAGGCCCAAAATTCTTTATTAAATTTTGGATTTATATTTTATCTAAAACATAAAGGGGGATTACTGTTTTTTTAAAACAATTTTTGTTAAAAATTAAAATATTTTCTGATATAGTTTCAGGTCCGTCTATTTTAATATATTTTTTTAATAAATACCATTAATCCCCATTTAATTTAAATATAAAATATGAATCCCATCTATTGAAATGTAATATAAATGAAAAAAAAACGAAAAAAAACTTAATCCTCACCATTGCATTAAACAAATAGATTTATTCAAATTTAAATTATGTAATGGTCCATCTCTACACAACACCTGATGATTGCATTGTGCATAAAACTCCAAGCTCTGCTACCAATGAGGGATAATATGTATATGTATACTTATTAATATATATAT
>OZ038493.1:1470857-1588357 GCA_964036315.1 Acanthosepion esculentum
ATATTTGCCCTATTTAATTTTATTCTAGGAGGTGAATTATTATTTTTAACTATGAGGTTAGAGGTTTTATCTATATATAGTATTTATTCAAAAATTCTAACATCAATATGTTATAACATCACTACAAAAATAGCCATTTTGTTTCAACACTTCTGGTGTCTTCTCAAGTGATTGTGTTGATTGCAAAATAAAGAATTTTTTATTGAAAATTCAAAACCAAATCAAACTCCCTCAATATGTAACTGATAATGACCAATCAGAATACAAGTATATGAAAATGCAAAAACCATGACAGTATATCCTAAATGCAAAACCTTAGTTGATTAAAGTTAATACTAGATCAAACCAAAAATCAATATGAAACAATTTACCTTCAATTTACGATAAAATTAAAAATCCGAAATTTCACATTTTAAATTAAATCGAGCATTAGGTTTAAAATATTATAACGTTATTCGAAAATGGAACAGAGGAAAAGAAAAATGTAAATATATATCTATGTATTATAATTATTCTTATTTAAAGGCCAATATATCCTGTAAAATCAATGCTGATGTGAAAAGTATACATGAACGCTACAGATCTCAAGCAACAGGACGTCAGCTGATGGCACGACAAACATATTCGCTTCCTAAAACACAGACACGTGAATAAAACTAAACATATATGCACGCAAATATAAGAATGACACAGGGAATAGAAGAAGAAAATGAGGAAAAGAAAAAAGAAGAAAGAAAAACAAAAAAGGGGAAAAGAAAAATTTAAAATTTAAAGATAAAAAGAAAAAGAACAACAAACGGATAAAAACGTAAAAAGGAAATTACAAGCGAAAGAAGCGTGTACAAGTAAAAACAAAATACAAGCCATCATACATTCGTACCGATATACAAATAAACAAACTCACCAAGATTTAAGCACGCATATAAACATAAAATGGCCCAAACTACCCATCAAAAGTTACACACAAGAACAAACAGATAGACAAAAAGTGGGGGGTGGGGAGGGTGAATCAAATAAAGGTAAAAAGAACAAAATAATCTTTGTAAGATGCATAAGTAGTTGAAAGGCAGATATCAGGTTATAAACAAACTAAATAAAGAAAAGAAATGCTATGTAGGCATACACACACATGATATATCCGTGCATATGTCTACATATCTCTTTACATATATACGTATGCCACATGTATATGTATGTAAAAATAATTTACAAATACATAAACACCAACATATAAACATACATATAGACATAAAAACTAATACTTAGACACACATGCACACACAAATACACCGATATAAAACAGAAGTAAAAAACAAATATACTAACATACATACACACATTCTTACGATAAGCCTAATAAATTCAGAGTCCATGCAAAATTAATGCATTAAGGATCACAACTATTGAATATCAACTTAATTATCTATGTTAGGTTAAATCAATAGCAAATAAGAATAGATAATAATTAATGACAATGATCAAGATATATATATATATATATATATATATATATATATATATATATATATATATATATATATATATATAATGTATGTATTTGTGTATTTAGGCAGCAATCCTTCTTTCATGCACATTTCATTGAATACAACAGACAAGGTACTTTGATTTAGTTTTTTATACAATAGGTCTCCATGGGTATTTAAATGACACCTAATTGAGCTATGGTCAGAAAGGTGTAGTGTAAGTCTTTGCATCAAACCTGTTGTAGTATGGACTATAGAATTATTTATGAATTTTGATTGATCAGGTATACAATTCTATAATGGACATTTAAATTCATAAATAATATTTTCCCTATTTAATTTTGTTCTAGGAGGTGAATTATTATTTTTAACTATGAGGTTAGAGGTTTTAAATTTTTTGTAATAAATAATATATTTTTTTTGCTATTGTCAGCTGGTGTTGTGCATGTCTTTTTTTAAATATTCATGGAGACCTACTGTACCCTATTCGTAACATACTTGTTAACAACACAAATATAATAGCATCATCTACATGCAAAAAATGGCTAAAAATAATGGAAGCTTTATCAATAAAAACAAAAAATAACAGCTCTTACTAATATCAACTATAAACATGGACCTAATATCTTGACTGTTTTGAAAATGAAAACATTATATAAATACATATATACAACAATCTATTTCTTGTTAACATTTAATATATTTCAACCTTGAAAATGGCTAAATGTATAGCCAAAAGTGCTTGGAAAAAAAGAACAATTGGACAGTTTTTATATAATTTGTGTGTGTGTGTGTGTGTGTATATATACATATATACATACATATCTGTACAAATATATAAATAAAAACAAAATAATTAAAGAACCAATAAAAAATAATAATAATAGTAAAAAATAATAGTAATAGAAATTAATAATATCATTCCAATATCTCACCCAATAACATTTTTATCCAGATTGCAAGGTAAATGATGTGCAATGTCTGCCATTAACAGTTCATTCCTTTGATTTAATAGATTAATCCTGTCTCTAAATTTAAGGATTTCCAGTTTTTCATTGAGACAAACATAACATATGGTACATATAGAGAATTACAGGTTTAAGTTCTAATTAATTTCCATTTAACAGTAGGAGTTTTGTTTTTCTCTTTTAAACTCCAAAAGTACTTAGACAACAAAGTGCTATATTTTTGAGAACTGTTATTGAAAGAAAACACATGTTGATACCAACAGATTTTAAATATATTTTTAGTACTTCCATTCTAAAACTTTTTAATATTTGGGTTTTCAAGTGTAGAAATAGTACTAAGATACACTAGGGAACTAGCTTGGCAATTATTCTGCAATGGGCAATCACTGGAGTAATATATATATTATAAAATGGACTTAATCCAACAATTATTTTAATATCTTTTCTGTTTATACATTATTTTTATAAGTAAGTGCTCTGTTTATAATAAACAGTATTTAATTACATTTACTGACCTGAATATCTGAGAAATTTTGTAGAAAATATGTATCCTCTGACAGAAATCAAACCTGTATCCTACACAGAACCATCATTTGGCCTTATATATTTCATAATATATGTTATCATTTATTTACATTAAGATATGATCATTCAAAAAGATTGTGGGAAATTTGTTTAAAAACTGTAATTTAACTTTGCTAAAAAGTCTCTTCATCTGTAGCTAAATGGTATAGCATGTCAGGCCATATGACAGTTCTGTGTAGGATACAGGTTCGATTCCTGTCAGAGGACACATATCTTCTACTAAATTTCTTGGACATTCAAGCTGGGAAATGTAATTAATACTATTTATTATAAACAGAGCATTTACTTAAATAATTGTAGCTAAAAAATAATGTATAAACAGAAAATACACACACACACATATATATATATATATATATATATATATATATATATATATATACTGAAAGGTGACATTTCAGTTTGCTGTTCTATATGATTCATGTGTGGATTGTGAATTTTAAATGTTTTTGTATTCAAAATGAAAAGCAATGAATAGCAACACAAAAATTGCAATATAAGCTCTGGTAAAAAAAAAATGCAATAATAATAACAGAAAAATTGCAATATGAGCACTGCTAAAAACAGTTGCTGAGACATTAGGTTTATAAAAACCCAGATGTCCTCAAGGACACATGGCCTGGTGCATAATGGTGTTGGTTAAATCCAGTGACTAGACCCAAAGAGTTGTGAGTTCAATACCAGGCTACAGCAGTGGTGAACCAAAAAACTTGGAGAGTTGAGTTAAAGGGAAATTCAATTATTTCCCTTTAACTCAACCCCAGAAAAGGCATGGTACATGGAACTTGAACGATCTACCCCAGTGAATGAAATAAATGGTTCAGTTTGAAATTCCAATCACCTGAAGAAGACTGGAGCATATAATACCTGGAACATTGTGAATATGGCAGTCTGAATAATGTAAATAATGTACATGCTGTCATATTTGTTGTTATTCCAATGTTCCAGACATCATGCTCTCTGGCTTTCTTCCAGTGTCTGTCAATCTGTAAACTTCAGGGTATTTTAAACTGAACCTTTTATTTAATCTATTGGGGTAGATTGTTCTCCTTCCACTCAATATGTTTCATCTTGGTTAATTTAATATTACTCTCTCTGTTCCTGTACTACCTCAGCCCAGGAATTGAACTCGCATTTAATGGGCCTTCAAATTCATGAACTAATGCTTTAATCCACTCAGCTACTAATCCTTAAGACAATCTTGAACCTAGAACTTGGAGCCTTAAACTTCATGTTTTATTGCTTGCTTGCTGTCACACTTGATCACCTTTGCTGCCACTTATCTTTTCTTACTGCTGCTTTCTTGCTTTTCTTTCTTTCCCATAGGGTATTTATTCCCTGAAATTCTATGAAGGTTACCCAGATCAACAGACAACAACAAAGTTTAGGACATTAGTCTGAATGTAAAGAATGGGAATAAAATTGTATATTTTTATCTTTTTGTAGAAGAATGTATTTAAAATTAAATATGAACAAATATATTTGTGTGTATTTGTGAAAGCATGTATCATTAGAAAGTGAAAATTTTCCTTGTTTAATTACAAGATTTTTTTTTCTTATTTAGGTGCATTTCTGCTTCTTGCCAAACAAACATCTTTTTGAAGGTTTGCTTCATTATCTTTTGCCATTCTAGGAAAACATAACTGAAAAACTTCATTAGATCTGCAAACTAAACACAATGATTCCCAAGAAATCAACTAGAATACAAAACTCATTTGCAACTCTATTTCATCAATCCATATTTGCTATTTCTACAAGTAATTTGAATGTAGCAAAACTTGTTATTGATTTTGCCCTGCTATGCTGGCTTAGATAGTAACATATTTTCAATTCAGGGTTAGTTTTTAAGCCCCCCCCCCCATACACACACACACCTAAGCTAAGATTTTAAATGCTGACTTTCAAGGCATGCAGGTAGTCAATATCTACTTGGAAGATTGGTGCAGTTTCCTTATCACCCCCATTTAGCCTTATGCCAGACTAAGCTGTGTCTCGTCTCTATCTGCAGTGGTTCTTTGTTACTTTTCTTTTTGGCTGTCAACTTCATTATTCCAAAATTTACTTCAATCACCATCCCTATCTTTGTTATTTTGATCATAATAACTCATTCCCCTGGCCTTCTTCAGCTGCCATGCCATACTTAATCTCCTTCAAGATTTTTATCCTTTCTTCTTTTCTAATTGAAACATTCAATCAGATGAGAAATACTTTTGATAAGTAAGGACAGATTCTTGGAGTCATTGCTTTCTTCAGCCAGATGAATTCAATTCAGTTTCAAAACATTTTTAGAAAAAGATCTTTCATGTTTTGAAATTCCATATGCAAACTAAAATTGATTTGATCACTCAAATCTTTTTATCATTACAAAAATCAAATCTGTTTATTTTGAATATTTATTTCCAAAGCAAAATCTAGTCTGTGACAAGGCGATAATTTCAATACAGCCAGTGAGGATCAAATTTATTATTACTGTTATTATAGCCTTCAAGACTACCTTTTGCTCAGCATTGTTTCCTCATAATATGGTCATGGTCTTTCATAAACCTTAGCCTCCAGTGTGGATTATCTGGCAAAGTTCTAACTACAAAAATAACACTCTGCAGGATGAGCAAATAGTGGAATGGTTAACAGGGAGAGAAGGGAGAAAGCAGTGAGCGCTATGTTTAAATTCCAACATAGTCTGTTGTATTCACTTTTGCACTATACAGCTAGGAAAGGCATGAATCCATCTGTTCTCCCCTTAGTTAATGGGTCGCTACAGCCTTTGGTGGCAACCAATCTAGGAGAACTAAAGAAAAAGGAAGTTGTCATGAGCTATGATCACCTATGTTTGAAAGGACACATAATTTTAAAAAGGGTTATCTGTAAGATTATCTTACTAACCATTATTCTATGATAAAATTCTTTGAATTTCTTTAAAACATTTATTACAGTAAGAGCGGGTATCCAGAGTATTTTTTTTTAGTTTTTTTGTTTAAAGATGCTTAGGTGGATTTTAGACTAACATTAACAATTATTTGTGTGTTGTGTAAGTGTTTTTTTTGTTTTTTGTTTTTTTAAGTTAATGAATTTTGGAGCATTGGTGTCTTTTAGGAAAATGTTGGAGCCAAAAATTCACAGAAATTTATGTATATTTAGAATGTGCTTGGAATGTCAATCTTTATATGTGAATTGCCATATTTCCTTTGATGGGCAAAATAGGATATATGCAAACAAAGAAATATTAGTGAAATCAAAATTCGAATAGGATATAAGTTATTAGGAAATCTATCTCCAGCGATTTTTGCTAACATATCACATCAATCTGACTTGAAAAATGATTTAAGATATTCAGGTATTCATGTGTTATATTCTAAAAGGTTATGTAATTTTCTAACAACATATTTCACAAAAATTGGATATATAATTTAAGACTGCAAAGGGACTTTCAACCCTTTCCATATATGTACACTTGGAACATCCCTCAATACATACAGATACACACATATATATAGTCAGTGAGTGAATGACAAAATGGAAAATTTCTTAGTGACATGTTTCCTTCTAAGAAACAACTCCTTCAGACTAATTTATTGATGGAATTAGTCTTATATATGAATAATTGGGAAGCAGAGAGAAAATACAATCCACACCAGTTACAGTTGAAACCTTAAAGATAGAGACACTTAGCTTGAAATTTAAATTTTTATCTTCAATCTATCATGGTGCTTCCTTATTCAGTTTTTTATTTTCATTTTTACTCCTACTGTTTTTAATTATCACAAACTATGTTAGTAGTAATTTTTTGAAGAAGAGAGATATAGACAGACTCTGAAGAGAGACATATTGTATGATTCTGGACATCCTTATGGATGACAAATTACTTTCCACATTACAACCCCCACTCTCCTGCAAGCCTTCCATTGCCTTATTGCTACTTCCATGGAAAGTGCTCAGGTAAACTACATTCCTTAGTTCCACCAATTCTAACCATCATGGCTGGAACCTGTTGTGCTATGCACGTTATAGTGAACCACCCTCATTTTCCTCCATATTCCATTGGTGAAAACTAAGTAACTGGTTCTTCCTGCGTACCACTGCTCTGTGGAACCGACTCCCTAGAGGATGTTTTCCCAAGCACTACTTAATCTGTACAAGCCTAGGGTTAACCATTATCTCCCCAATGTATCCGCATAAATTGTGCATATTCCATTGGTGAAAACTAAGTAACTGGTTCTTCCTGCGTACCACTGCTCTGTGGAACCGACTCCCTAGAGGATGTTTTCCCAAGCACTACTTAATCTGTACAAGCCTAGGGTTAACCATTATCTCCCCAATGTATCCGCATAAATTGTGCCTCTTACTCTGTAACCCTCTACCTAAAGTGGCTCCCAAGCATTGTACAGAGTGAACCCAACTATAAAAATAAACTCACAAAACCTTTCCATACATTTTTACCTTAATAAATTACTTTCTCTTTTAATCAAAATTGCATATATATATATATATATATATATGAAGAAATATAGTCCTAAAGTGTGCTATATTTATAGGATAAAGTTCTCCATATCAGAGATAGAGCGTGTGTAAATATAAAATTGGACATGGAAGTCAGCACTTAGAGGCGACAGTCTGTTTCATGCTAGTGCAATCGTCAGGTGACTAGTGCTGTTATTTTTCTCAGCTATTTATATATAAGGGTCAGTGGTGCATTATGGGTAGTCTATTTTGGCGGTTACTTGTTTTTTGTTTTTTTTTTAAATTTTATTTTTATTTTTTATCTTATATATTTATTTATTTTGATCGGTGTTTTTTGTTAACGTAGTAAAAATTTGTTTATATTGCTTATTGTTGGTAGTCTATTATGGCGGCCATTTACTGGAAGTCAGTTGTTTGCTTATTTATTTGGGTCAAATTGTTTTGCTTATTTTCATTTATTTTCATCTTGTATATTTGTTTATTTGTCATTGATTAAATCTATTTGTTGAATTTTGGGGTGGGATGTTGTGGTTTGTTCTTACTATTATTTTTTTGGTCAGAACAGTTTTTAATTTATCTATTTGGGTTGATTATCTTTATTTGTTTTTTCTAAACGGCTAGTTTATCGTAATCGGTTGTTAGTTTATTTATATATTTGGATGTATTTAGATCAATTTATTATACTTGTTGTTATTTATTTGTTACACTATATATTTTTGGCCCTCGATTTTTAAGTAACGTAGTATATTATCTTTTATTAATTTTTTTATTTTTTATCATTATATAACAGTTATAACTTTCGTCCGTTCTTTTGTTTTGATTTTAATTTGCATATTCTAACAGGTGTGGTTTTGTAATTTGTTTGGAGTAATTTATTTTGCTTATTTTATTGTTGTTTTTATATTTATTTATTTTTCTATTTTAAGTTACGTAGTAAAAATTTGTTTTCATGTCTGCATTTTGAGATATATATATATATAATATTGACAAACATATGTATATGTAGAATTTTTCAGCCTTTTTTTTTATCTATGTTAAAACATGGAGTTAATTGCATTGCCAAAGAAGGAGATTATGTTGAAATATATTCTTGCATAAAATAAATGCTTCCCACCAATAGTGTATGGGACTTATTCTCAAAACCTATTTCCCCTTCACGTGTGTTCGAGGAAGGGCTTCCAAAATCATTTGGTTATATTTGGATTTAGATTGGGTCAAGAACTTTTCAGCATCCCTCATATATATCAGTATCATATGTACATTTATGTAATAAGAACTCAATATTATTATAATATGGACATTTTCTTTTTTGTCTGTCTGGTCTGTATTAGTAACATTCTGTTAATACGTCCAAAATTGATTTCTTATTCACTAAAACCTGTGCTGCAAAATTATTTTGTATATTTGTCTTATCTGATTAAGCTGTTTTCAATCTAGGAGTGGCCAAAGAAAATTTCTTTTCTTGATTCTATCACTTGCAATCATTTATCTTAGGTTTCAAGCGACCTACAACAGTAGATGTGTATCATCTTTATCGTTGGCCCATTCATAACTTTACTTCAGAAGACATAAATCTTGGACACAGGTAAATGAAAACAGAAAGAAAAAGAAAGCCTGTAACCAAACATCTAAGGAAAAGATAGAATGCCTTCAACATGTCACGATCTACGAAAAGAGTAATAATCTCTAATCTATCAGCTTTTATTCATTTCTGTATATGTCAAGTGGAAAGTCATTGAATATCTATACAGGTATTTCCACAATAATATTAGTGATCAATATAATTTTTCTGCTCTCTAAGAAGGCTCAAGAAAAGTTTGTCACTGGTGTTGATAAATGAATCTCTTTATAAAATGACATGTACAGATTGAAGAGTCATAGTGGATTTAGCATTGAGTCTCTATTTTTCAGTTGAGATCAGGTTAACTTGTCAGCATACTGACCTTGTCATGTCATTGAATTCACAGTCATTTTGGAAGGAAATGACTTGTTTCATGAACATGAACTGAAAAAATATCCACATCTTTAAGGAAACTATATAAAGTAGAATTGGATAATGAATATATTTTCTATTGAGGTGTGATATACATGGTTTTATCAACAACACAATTTTGTCATACCAAACTGAATGTTTAATTCATCTGTATTAGAGATGAATTGTCTTTATACTATTGTTCACCTAATAGATAGCTCAAGAGCCACTTGAGGTAGAGGGTTACTAAATATCCAAGTAGGGAATAAGACGTGTATGAAAGGATAGATAATGTTTGACTTGAGACGTAAGAAGTTAATTAATACTGTAGTAATCAGGGAAGTATCCTTTCAGAAGATTGTTCCACAAAATAACAGTTCTGGGGAAGAAGCTCTCATTCTCTAAGAGGAACTTCTTCCTTACCAATTGAATATGAAGGGCACTGAAGAGGATGAGTCGACTGTGTGAGGGTGTGGAAGGATGGTTCCTAGCTATGAAGGTCTGGACTAGTGGGAGTAAGGACTGTAGCTGACACAAGCATCTGCCATGAAAATTGTAACCGATTAGCAAGAGGCTTGCAGTAGAGATTACAACGATTGGACCGTGGCTGTGTGTAGATGAATTCAGTATTTCTACATTCTGATAAGGATGTGTGCAGGTAATGTAATAGATTTGAGCATAAAAAGTGAAATCCGCAACCCGTTCAAATTCTGTGTTAATCCTTTGCATTCACTTTCACACAAATGTCCTTACAGAAGTATGGCTTCATCTCCTCTTCCTCCAGCTATGAATTAAATAGCAGTGTAGACCAGACTCTCTAGTTTTGAGTGGCAGTCAGTCTAAGAGACTGAAAACTCCAAATTCCAAGTCATGGAAACAGTAATAGGAAACCTCTCTACCATCTTTCCCAAGGATTGATAGCAATACACAGATAAGAAAAACATCTGTGAAGAGTAATGATCATTTATGTCCTGAATGGACATGACATTTAAGAAAATATTCTGATGAAAAATCATCAAAACTGAGTGATATTGCAAGGTATTGCAGAAGTGCCTTGGGTTATAAACCTTAAAACTGTGTCTGACCCCAAGATCATCATCCAATGCAGTGATTCTCAATGTGTGTTGCAAAGCATTTCCGACAATATAGACAAGGCTATCACTCTCCATCTGTTTGCTCATATATTTGTGTTTGGGGACTTTAACACCCACCATACCAAGTGGTTTAAAAACTCTATAACTCACCTTGTTGGCATACAAACCCTTAACTTTTCTATTTCTCAATCCCTCACTCAAATAGTCGACTTTCCCACATGTTTCCCCAACAACCTGGGTGGGAAGGCTTCCCTTCTCGATCTCTGTTTCATCTCCATCCTCAAGTCCTGTCGTGCCTCGCAGCTCTGCCCTCTTGGCAACTCTGATCATGCTGTAGTGTCTGTGAACATCTCCTTCTACTCCACCCCCAGCAAAGAAGCTTCTACCAACAGAACATCTTTCTGTTATCAACGAACAGACTGGGACTCATTCCGGGATTTCCTTTGCAATGTCCCCTGGGATGTTGTTTTTAAGCTCCCTGTTCAAGAATGCGCTTCTGAAGTCTCCTCCTGGTAAAAGCTGAAATCGAGGCTTTCATCCCTGATAGGAAATATAAGGTTAAATCGTGCTCTTCCTCTTGGTTCTCTGCTGCTTGCTCAGCTGCCATTGCCCATAGGAATCACTTCTTCCACCTATATCGTAGTGACTTGTCAGATTGCAACAGACGTCTCTTTGTCTCAGCCCATAATGAGTGCAAGCATGTCCTCAATGAAGCAAAGTCACTATTTGCTGATAGAATGAAACAACGTATTGCATCTTGCAAATTCAGCTCCAAGCATTATTGGTGTCTCTGCAAGTGTGTACAACAGCAAACCTTCAATACCTTTGTTCAACCAATTTGAGGTCCTGATCTCCTCAGCTGATAAGGCTGAGTGCTTTGCCCGGAAATTCTCTTCCAACACGACGCTTGACTTATCCAGTGTACCCACTCCTGATTTCCCCCCTAGAACCGAGGCTCTATTGAGTGAGTTGCACATAACCCCATTGTTGGTATTGAACATCATCTCAAAATTAGACTCCCATAAGGTTAGCGGTGGCGACAGGATACCAGCCATTGACCTGAAGAAATGGGCTCCTGAACTGGCTCCTGCCCTCTCCATTTATATAACTACTGCCTCAATGAATCTTGCTCCCAGCCTGTTGGAAGTCCTCATCTATTGTACCTGTCTTTAAGAACTCTGGAGACCCTTCTGACACATCTAACTACCATCCTATCAGTCTCCTACCACTCTTCAGCAAAATCTTTGAGGCTTTAATCAATGCCAAAGTGGTTAATCACCTTATATCCCATGATCTGCTCTCTGATAAGCAATATGGTTTTCGCTTTGCCCATTCTACAGCTGATGTGCCCACGGCCATAACTGAAATTGTTTACTGAGCACTCCACAATAACGAAGAAGCTTATGCCATGGCGTTTGATAGGGTCTGGCATGCTGGCCTCCTTCGTAAGATTAAAGGATACAAAATTTCAGGTCAATTATTTGACTTAATATGATCATTCCTGTCAAACCATGTAATGAAGGTCATCCTTAATGGATTCTCCTCCAGTTCCTTTCCCACAAATGCAGGTGTTCCCCAAGGCTCTTTCCTAGGCCCCACTCTGTTCTTTGTCTTCATGTCATCAGTTCCCAAGTAGGCATCTATGCTGACGACACTACTATTTACTCCTGCCTCAATAGCAAATCTGGTATCACTGACAAAACTAACCTGGCCGTTAATCTCAAAAAGGACCTCTAATCGGTTGTAGACTGGGGCAGGAATTGGCTGGTTAACTTTAATGCCTCCAAAACAAAACTGCTCTCTATTACTCACCACAGAGAACCATCCCTGCTTCCCATTAGAATGTCTAATGCTCAACTCCACGAGAGCACCTCTTTGCGACTGCTTGGTCTCACACTGTCTGCTGACCTGAGATGGAACAATTACATTGAAGCAATAGCTTCATCCATCGCAAGAAAAGTTGATTCCCTGTGTCACACCAAAAAGTTTCTCCCGCCTGAGTCCATCCTTCAAATCTACAATTCAGCCATTCGCTCTTGCATTGAATATTGCTGCCATATATGGTCTGGTGCCGCCGCTGTCTGCCTTAAGGTCCTCGACAAGATCCAGAGATGGATATGCAATATGGTTGATCCTGATCTGGCATCTCATCTTCAGTCGCTCTCTCACAGATGTTCCGTCGTCTCCCTCTGTCTTTTCTACAAATAATTTCACGGTAACTGCTCCGACGAGCTACTATCGCTAGTTTGAATTTAAGCATGCTACTAGGCTGCCATCAGAGTCCCACCCTTTCACTGTTGAAATGGTTAAATGTGGCCGTCTCTTCTACTCCAATAGCTTCATGTCTCGCACCTCCCGTCTGTGGAATTCCCTTCCTATTACTTGTTTCCCTGATAGCTATAATCTCCAACTATTCAAATGTAATGTCAATCGACATCTCCAGATGCCCTGAACTATCCCCTGTTCTTCTCTTCATCCTTTCCTCCATCATACCTCTTTACTTTCACTCACACTCTGTAACCCCCTGCATACTATTGGGTTCCCTCCTTGTTTGGGGTGAAATGCTTAAAAACAAAAAATATCGCCTTTGAGTTGCTATAAACACTTGAAGGAGCTGTATATGTTTATGGATGTTATGTGGGATGATGTTATAATTTTAACAGAGCAGTAAGACAATCCAATTCTTTGAACTGTGATTGAAATAAGTCAAGACATTTTAGGCATTCATTTGCTTATCTTTTTGCCTATATATTTATGATTTTATATATATCTGAAACATATAACTGCAATTACAACATGTGTATGAAGGAAAACCCTGCAAGTTAAAGTCTAGCAGCTTTTCTATGGTTTGACCCGATGAGCACCATTTGGTCGTTCCTGTCACAGCTTAACTTCTAGTGTAAGGTTTGGAAAAAATGCAACAAGCCAAACACGTATTAACTCTGCATCAGTTACCAGTGTAATTTTAATATAGTGGGTGCCAGCCTGCTTAATATCTGAAAAGGGGAGAAGAAAAAAAGAAAAAATTAAGAACCACTGCTCTCATGAAAAGTTTTGGTTGGAGGTATAAATTTGCTACCTTTGCAGCTGTAGTTGAATGAAATTATTTTTTCCCTAGAATTTTATTATTTCTTTTACTTGTTAGTACAATGCCAAAATGATATAACACTGACAAACATTCAAGCATATACTATTATTTTTATGATCAAGAGTCTAGTACCTGGACACATTGATGTTTTTGGACAAAAAAACAACAGAAAAGTAAGCAGAAAGGGTCTGGGGAGGAGGAGTTGGGGGTGCTTGTAGTAGAAAAATAAGAATGCTAAAGAAAATAGAAAAAAAAACTGTGAAAGGAAAAAAATGAATATTTACAAGTTCTCAGCCTGATCCACTTATCATTATTCTCATGTTTGGTCACTAAAATCCTGATTTTGGGAAACTATATCAAGTTGAGAACTTTTCAGCACCTCCTCATACAGAGAAAAGGGAAATGTTTAAGAATGAAAGACATACAAAGAACAGAGTTGTGGGTTCAAGGAGACAATAAGGAAAAGAATGAGTGTCAGGCAGCATTTGGAAAGTTTTCGAAATTATGGCTCATAAAAATTCTTTGAGAAAATATTGAGCAAAAGAAAAATCAAAGAGAGGATGCAGCAGAAAAATACTTCATCCTTTTATTCAAAATTATCACACGTCAAAGGCTAATCTATGGTCCAGCAACAATTATTGAAAAGGATAAGGGAAAAAACGAGAAGATATGAAAAAGAATCAGAGATAATGAGATAATAGATAATTTTAGATGTTATAAATTTCCCAGCCATTCTGAATATCTGAACACCCACGTCAATGAGACTTAGATTTAAACTTGGCAACAATTCAGAAAGGACCTTACTCCCCATGTACATCTGACCAGACAACTTCTCATGGCAATGTGTACCCCTAAAATTAATGAATCATGTGAAGGGTTTAAAATAGTATCCTCTTTCCTTTTTTGTTTTATTTCATCCATGTCTGTTTAATCAAGTTAAAATCTATCTTCTATGGCTGACCATTGGAATTAGGTCATTGAGTGAGAATTCATTTGAAAACATGAAATCAAAGAATATATGTTTACAGATTTTATCCATAATTTGATTTAAACAAGCCAAGTGTGGTGTGAATGAATCCTACCTTTCAGAAATTCTGTAGGAATTGACCGTTTTTCATTTCACAAGACAAATCACATATTCTGAATACATGAAATGTTACATTTTTTCTTCTATTAATTTGTTTGGCTGTTTTTATAGAATCATAAATACGGCTGCTATCTCTAATGGAAATTAGCCAGCTTATTGTTCATAAATGAAGAAATTCAAATACTAATGGAATATTGTGGAAGATAAGATACATTCTTATAGAAACTTTTTTTGCAAAATGAATGCAATTAATTACAAATTCATGTGGAATAAGAAGTGTTCTTTATAGAAAGTTCCCTTAGTTAATGAATGCTTTTAAATACAAAGTGAAGGTCATATGGAATAAGTAGTACTGTGGTAGTGTAGAAAACTGTTTTAGTAAATAGAGGCGTGAAAGAACAAATAGAAAATCATGTGCAATAAAAAGGATTCTTTATGGAAATACTTTTTTGAAAATGAAATCATTCAAATACAATTGAATGATGATGCATAATAAGAAAGATGTTTTAGTAAAATCCTTTTCTAGAAAATGACATAATTTTCATACAAAACAGAGTTATATTTATATGAAAATCACAGTAAATGTGAAATAAAAAGTAGTCTTTATGAAAAAAATGAATGCATTGAAATAATAATTGATCATATGGAAAAAGTATTCTTGATGGAAACATTTATTTAGAAAACAAATGCATTTAAATATAGATGAAAAATCATGTCAATGATTTGTTATGGGAATCTTTTTTATCAATTCATGGTATTTAAATACATGATGTCATTTAAATATGAATGGAAAATCATGTGGAGGAATAAGATGTATTCTTTTTAGAAAATTTTTATAAAAAATGGACACATTTAAATAAGAATGGAAGATCATGTGGAATAGGAGGTAATCTTTATGTAACTTAAGGTTTTTAAACATTTAAATGGAAGATCATATGAAAGAAGCTATATTATTCTGGAAGCTATATTATTTTAGGGAAAACTTTTTCCACTTTGTCATAGTTTTTCCTTAAATAATACATAGTTATTTTCCTTAAAATACTATTTCTTTTGCTTTGTCATAGTTTTTTCCCAAACTTTAGTATCTAAACTGTCAGCTGTAAACAATTGCTTTCTAAGATCTATGATTAAAAATGACTTTGAGCAAATGAAATCTGTAGATTGGGGCTACAAAATCACATTGAATTGTACCCAATAACAGAAACCACATTACTTGAGGACTCTCAACAATGGCAACAACTTAAATGCATAGCACATGTAACTCGAAGAGAAAATAATGGCATAAACAAGACATTAACATTCAAAGAAAAGGTTAGGAAGAAAAAGCCTATCACTATTGCAAAGAGCAATAACAGTGGACTTGAGAAGTCTAGTTTCCTGAAAAGTTCTTTTAAGAGCAAAGATTTTATAAATGTTAACCTATATTGGTACTGACTGCTCAGTCAGTGAATGCTCCCGTATAAAGAAACATCTACTATTACCATTGCAAATAAAGGAATTTTATAGAAATAAAACTTAAGGAATATAAAGAGGATTTTTTAAGGAAAATCTTTTCTAGAAAGTAAATGCTTTCAAATTTGAGTTAAAATATATTTTTTTTTTCAGTTACATATTTTTAATATATATTTTCATATATCTCAGATCTAAAATCATATGTGTATCAAATTTCACTTCAATCCATTCAATATACTTTCTAGATATATACTTGGAAATTTCTTTATTCCACAGATATTTACATTTCTGTAATCATTATTTATGTTATTTATATAATTTACATTTATTCTCTCATGTTTGTTGTTATTATGACAACATTTCAACAACTGTACCCTCTGGTCTTCCTCAGGTGTCTGTTGATCCAGACAATCTTCAGCAAATTTCAAAGTGAACTCATCATTTAATCATGGGGATAAATTGTTCTTGTACTGCTGTCAAGTCTATGGATAACTCATCTTGTTCTTATTTTATACTGCTCATTATTTCCACTGAGTTTAAATCTGTACTCCCCAGCCCAGAGATTGAGTGCACAATTACTATGGCAGCAGACTCGCAAACAAACTCTTTAATCCAGTAGAGGCTTAAACTCGAGACAGACAGGGTGATCAGTAAGTGAGCAATACAAAATAAGCACAAGATGAGATATTCGTAGACATGAGCAGCAGAATGGGAACAATCTACTCCCAGAGATTAAATAAAAATAAATTAAATAAAGGGTTCAATTCAAAATTGCCTGGAGGTTACTCAACAGACGCCTAAAGAAGGCCAGAGAGCATAACGGCTAAAACGTTCTGATGATATTAACAAAGATGACAGCATTAGTGGAAATATAACTAATGATACTTTCATGTTATTTCAGAGATAAAATATTCACCTGGGATTGAAAAGCAGATGTGTGCCAAATTCTATCTCAATCTCTCCAGTAATGTTTCAAACATCTTTTCCTGCTGTCACATAAAATGTTCTTTATTTAAGAGAAGAGGATTTTTATGATGTGGAAAATACTCTCCAAGGACTGTTTTTCTCTGCAGTCAATTTCCACACAATTCAGTTTGTACTTTATTAAAAGTCTAGCCTTGTTGCCAACCAATTCTGATCTATGGTTGGATGCTGCATTGTTGCTTCTATGGTAATTGCGTCTTGAAGTTCTTTAATGCTTTAGCGAATATTTGAATCTTTATTTAATTATTTTCATTTTATAAGTTCCTCACCTGCACAAATTTTTAAAAAGAATGAGATTTGGGATTTATCTTTTGAGAAGAATTGCTCATTAATTAAACTGTTTTTAGTTGAACCTTTAACTAACTCCTAGCTTTATTATTATCCAACTTGAACAACATTCTGTCCATTGAGAGTCAAATTTATCTTGATTCTTTGCAGTAAGTGAAAAGCTGAAGAATGGTTCCTAACTTAGAAAATGGAATTGGTAAACTGGGCCGCATATATTTGCCTTATACTAACACTTTGAGGAAAACTATGAATCCACCCTTCCTCGTTCTGTCTCCCATTTCCAGAAGACAAAGAGCTTGTCAATGTCATGTCACAAGAATTACTATAAAAGATTAT
Organism: Acanthosepion esculentum; assembly: GCA_964036315.1. Lineage (NCBI taxonomy): Eukaryota > Metazoa > Mollusca > Cephalopoda > Sepiida > Sepiidae > Acanthosepion > Acanthosepion esculentum. The sequence continues at coordinate 1,488,654 of OZ038493.1, forward strand.
CCTCATGACAGAGATTCTTTCCAGTAATAACTTTTATTTAGTGAAGAGATTAACATTGCCAGCTACACCTTATTTGTCCTGTAGATCAAACATGACAATCAGATGATTTATGTTTGAAAAGGACACAGGCATCCATGCACCTTGGTATATAAGGTTTAGAAAGTTGCTAGTTTGATTGTTAACATCTTTCTGTTTACTGAAAAAATGAATGATGAGTTCTTTGTTGTGTTTTCAGCATATCCAAAAGTGTAAAAGGTTTTTGGAATTTTATTATTATTTTCTTAATTTCAGTTGTTTTTAATTGTAAATCAGTAATTCTATGACTATTTACACTATTTACATTGTTCAGACTGTTGTCTTCATCTTTGTTGCCATATTCACGTTTTGACCATTGTACACTCCGGTCTTCTTCAGGTGATTAGAATTTTGTTCTAGTCCCATGTGATATACCTCTTCCGGATGTCTCAGTATCAGTTATCTCCCTTTAACTGCTAGTTTTTGTTCACCTTAGCTGTAGCCAGGTATTGAACTCAGAACTTTCTGGGTCAAGTCACTGGATTCAACCAACGCTTTTATCCTCAAGGACACATGGCTCAGTGGATAAAAATGTTGGTTGAATCTGGTGACTTACCCTGAGATCACATACACATGCACTATTCCTAGATATTTAACTGCCTGTGTGTCATAACAAAGAAATAGTAAAGAGTAGCTAATAGCTGTTCATATGAACAGCAGTATTCTACTTAACATGTTTGGATGTGGAACTGTTTTTTTTGGTTTTCCAGTCCTGCCAGCAAGTAGATTCTCATTGTATGCAAAGATATTGACATTTGACAGAACTTGACCTGCATCTCAAGCCATGTTTGTATGAATACACAAACATTTTGAATTATTTGCACAAATATATAAACAATGGATATGATCATTGCTTTTGGCCTAATCCTAAGGATACAGAGACACAGTAGACTAAGTCCTATATTCTAGGCTATTTTAAACACTCTAAAATTGAGATACATAATTTTACTAGCTAACATGTACTGCTGTGATTAGATGCTAGAGTATTGTACTAGTAAATTGGCAAATTTATCATGTTCACTTTTGCATAAATCCCCTTGGGGAAGGCATAAATTCATCTCTTCTCCCCCAGCTATGGATTACATAGCTGATTAGACTGGACTTTCTAGCTTTTGGTTGCAGCCAATCTAGCAGAAAGAAAACTCTTAATTCCATATTGTGAAGAAGGCAACAAGAAACCACTCCCCACTAACTTTGTCAAGAAATTATGACAATACACAGTCAAGAAAAGAAAACCTTTTGAAAGTCATAACTGCCTACATCCTGAAGGGACAGGACATTAAAAATAATATGATGAGATGAATTTGAAATTCAAGCTAGAATTGAAATTGTGCTAAGCATGGCAGAACTGAGACCTGGAAAGTTCTTGAGAAAAGTTCTGCTGGTTATTTCAGGAGAGTTTTTCTCACCCATTTTCTATCCACAGCCACCAGACATTTTATGTGAACATGCAAATGCAGGAACAATAAACATGTAGCATCATAACAATCCACATATCTAAAATGCAATGTATATATATATATATATATATATATAGCAAGGAATACAAGTCTCAAAAAAGGTAAAGACATTACAAACTATAAACACTTGGTGCATTATACAGTAATATATCATGTATGCATGTAGCACTTTTCTCAAAACATTGATCCTAAGCAGTGTACACAGATATTCTGATCCTAGACAAAATGGCCAATGGATTGGCCATTTTTATGGGTACTCTGCTAGTAGTGAAATAACACATCTCATCCTACAAATGGTATGAGGAAAATCTCATATCCAGTCAGCATGAACATTTGAACTAATGCTAAGTATAGTTAGAATTTTGAACAAAATATTTAAAAAATATATATTTTTGATTCAAACCTCTCTTTTACATAATTTATCTTACTGCTAAACTTTTGTTGTGTGCTGATATTAAGGGGAGATAATCATTTCCCTCTTGATTTTATATACTTAGAAATAGCATCTGTATAAATGTAACCATGAAAATTCCATTCAAATAATGATAATAATGATGATAATAATAAAAATAGCAAGTATTAATGTTGGTGCTTTTAATTTCTAATGTTGCCTACAATAGACTTCTCAGGTAGTCTCATTATGTTCCTCTTTTGATGTACAGATCAGCCGTTAGCAGTTAGTTTGATGTTCCTCAAAGCATATCACCTGACAAAAATCTTTCAGAAAGCCAATACTGAAACCTTTAAACCCAATAGGGGATCCTCTTTGGAAGTAAAGCCAAGTATACTGTGTGTGACATGCCATTTTATACTGAAGCTGTTTTTGTTGGGCAGAAATTCGAGCTCGTTTGAATGTAAAAGAGTTTCAAAGCTCTTTAGCTTTGACTAGCTCTATAAATATCAGTTTGGATCCACTTTGATGTATGGCATATCATAATTCATCCAATAAAATAACTTTTGATTCTTGTTAAAAGTCTTGTAACTCGTGTCTCAGATTTACTATAGAATAAAAAGCACATTATTCTTCATTAACCCAAATGTCAATTTATTTATCAACTGTAATGAAAATCTATGAAGCTCTTCTCTGCTGTTAGAAATAAGAATTCTAAGTGCTGTTGAACAAAACCAATTTCAGCACAAGGTCTGATTAAAAGAGCACCTAGTCAGGTTCAAACTCGGAAACATTAGCCTGTATAACTAACATTTTCATTGTTACTCTATAGTACATGCTCTCCTTAGAGTACTGCAAAGTGGACATGCTCAACAAAATAAATAGATCATAAAATATTTCATCTGTTATATTATGGTGTAAATGTCTTTAAGAGTTCATTTGCATTTATTAGATATGTTCATTTTATTTTTGTTTATAGCAATCTTGTTGGTCATACCAACTGTTCAAGTAAGCATCTTGAGATTTGAAATAAAGCAATAGCTTCTAGTGATACTTGAACTCATATCCCATATCTTGAAAGTTCACCTTACAGAGATGGTACCTTAACCAATTTAACCATGGAAGCTTAATGGTTAGGCAGAAGTTCATTTAATAGTCATATTGTTATTTCTCCCAATTGATTTTCTTTTTTCTTTTTTTTCTTTTTTACAATAAGGTTTACTCTGACAAGGCTCAGGAGCCACTCAAGGTAAAGAGTTACATTAAGAGGCAGTTTATACAGATATGAGAGGAAGGTGACAGTTAACCCTCGACTTGAACAGGTTAAGACTGTAGTAATTGGAGAAACATCCTCTTGGGAATTGGTTCCACAGGGCAGTAGATCATGGGAAGAAGCTGTTCAAGTGGAACTTACTTCTCACCGATGGAATACAGAGGGAATGTAGCATGGTAGGTCCTAGCTGTGAAGGTTAGAACTAGCAGAATCAAGGAATGAAGTTCTTCTAAGCACTTCTGTGAGAGAGAGGTTGAAGAATGAAAACAAATTGTTACCCACAAAGACTTGGAGACATATTTGGATTGTATTGAGGCTGGAAAGTGCAGTCTGTGCAGCTCCCACCCAAATATGGCAACAATACTTCATTCTTGGCCTGATGTGACTCTTGTAAAGGTAGTGAATAGCATGTGTAGTCAGATAAAGCTTTCCTGTAAATTGACTACCTAGTTTGCATTGTATCCAGAAAACAAACTTTCTCTTTGGAGATTTGACAAGGATAGAAAAACTGTAATTATAATGAGTAAAATGATTATAATTTATAATTATAATAGTAATTAGCTCTTTTTATATATTTAGCATTCATTAACCAGACAGCATTACTGTGAGTTGAAATTTATAAAATCTTTCTCTCAAAAAAGGTTTTCAGAAAAATGTCCAGTAGCTGTTATTGCTCTTTCTAGTACTTTTGGTTTAAGGTAATGTAGAAAGTCAACATATGATTATATCATTATTTTCTCTTCATTTCATGTGCTGTTCATTTTAGTTGTTATTAGTGTTGGTAGTCTTCAAGTGATCAGATTTAAGAATTACTAAAACAGAAAAGGCTTTCATTTCTCAGATAAACCAATAATGGTAACTGGAAACACAATAATAACCAATAAGAAAGGAAACAGTTTTCTCATTTAAATTAATTTGTGGTGAGTGTTTTTTAATCATATTTTTAGTTGCCTTTTCATTGCAACTACCAAATTGACAAGGCTTTATCTAATAAATTTCAAGAAACAATTTTGTTTATATGGAAAAAGACTGTTTATATGTACTTAATTTCTGCTGAATAATGGTCATCTTTTTCAATTATACTCAATTGTTGAAACTTCTTGGATATTCAAATGTAACTGTCAAGAAAAGACTGGAATATGTATCAGTATATGTTGCAAAATGAGTTTGTGAAAGTGATTTTGCTAAAATACCAGTTGGAGTTCATTTGCTTTCACTGATTTTAAACAATAACCAAAAAAATATTGGACTTGAAGAGAAAATTGTTTTCAAGCTCATTGAAAAAACAGAGGAAGCTATTTGGTGTATTTGTTCTCTGACTCAACTGAATATCAAGATCTGATAGAGAAACTATATCAGTGTACAAAATCATATACGTCTGACAAGGATGCCAACACAGAAATATGTCAAACCTCATCAGGAGGAAATGAAAACTGCAGTCTATTTAATCTCTTTCTAAACCATGCCCTCTCTGCTCACATACAAGCACAGATACAAAGAGATGGGCACTTATCATTTAAGTCAGTGATTCGCAAAATTTTTTTCTCTGGGCTGCATTTTTGGAATGAAAATTTTCTTGTGCCTCACCAAATTTTATGTGATAAAAAGTACATTTAAAAAGTACATTTAAAAATTTAAAAAAAATAACAAATAATAGGGCATTAAATATAATATATAACACAAATAATTTCTAATATGATTAAAGTACAGAAATTTAATAAAAGGTATGAGCTTGTTTTTGACAAGTAATCTCGGGAATGGAAGTTCCAGTGAAAAGATACAAGCAGTCCTACAGCAAAGAAGGGGATTAAAGGGAAATAACTGTAGATCCAAAGTCAGAACATTATCATTGATAACTCTCTCCTCCAATTTGTAGACCCTAGTTACTATGTTCTTAATACTTGATATAATGCAAAAATATCACAATGATAAAATCAGTCAATAATTATTTATAACTATTTATATTAGGACTTATGCAGGCATTTACAAGTAATCTATAATAATATTTGAAATATTGTTTCTAAGTCATTCCACCTTACCTGCTATCTTCTTTCGCTATACCTATGAGGCATGCCACTGCTTTAAGTATTCTATCTCGTGCTGTAAGCAAATATCTACAAAGACACATCAGCATTCCTGCGCTTTCTCTACTTAGATTTTGCTTTTTATTATTCTATCATGAAACAAAACAAAATTTGTAGAGTAGCATAAATAGTTAACATTCACTGTTAACATTAACTTAACAAATCCTGAGTTAGGGAGAGCACATAAATACGACACTAATTCTATCTAGAGGTTCAGACAGTGACACTGTGATCCGAGGTACAGATACTACTTGAATTCAATACAGACATCTGGAGAGTGACACTTTGATCTTAAGCAGAATGCACAGGTACAACACTGATTCTAAGTAGAGAGTAACACTTTGATCCTAGTCAGAGTACACAGATACTATTCTGATCTTATATAGAAGGCCAGGGACCAGTATTTTGATACTTGGTAGAGTACACAGATTCTCTTTCCAAGAAAGAGTGCTAATCCAGATACTGCCATTTTTGACAGTTACCATGGTACTTTATGTTGCTATCAAAGTTCCTCATGCTATCTTCTGCACAATGTTAAGAAAATCCAAGAAGCGTATTTAAATTACTTCAAATAGTTAAAATTAATTATCAATGAGTTTGTGAGGTGATCAAATTTACGATGATATTGAAAAACAGGAACAAAAATAAAGAAAAGTTTTTTATGTGTTTATTTCCTTTTATCTTTTTACCTTTTCTTCTCATATTCCTTTCTAGTCTTTCTGCAGCCTTTTCTGCTAACAAATTTTCTAGGAGTCTTTTTTATTTTATTTTAATCAGTTTATATTTAGTTGTTTTCAGCTACTTACCAAGATAGCAGACCAACTTTCTGATGTATTCACAATTTTTATCATTGTATTTTGTGCTTTCTCTATTTTCAGAACCTATTTCTGCCAAATATTTAATGCGTTATATTTTCCTTTTATCAGATAAAAGACAACTCAGTGGCACCAATGATATTGATATTCAGGTAAGTCATCAAAAGAAGAAAAAAAGTTTCAATCAAATATTCCTGTCACTATTATTGAATTCTTTACTTTAGTCCCAGTGAAACACTTTACTGTTATTGAACATTTGTCCAAGTTACTCTAACATGGATAAAGTATTTCTGTTCTATTCCTGCTTCACCTCTGCTTCATTACATCTTGCTATCACCATGCAGTGAAGTAGGTAGCCTTCAGAAAATACACAAGTTGTTTTAGATTTCTAATTACATACACACACACATACATACATATATACATATATATATATATATATATATATATATATATATATATATATATATATATATATGTATTCCTCAGCCATTGTTATTGAGTATGGGTTTCAAACAAAGGTCTTTAGTGTATAGTCAGATGAATAAGACACACATTGGTATTTGAGACAGTGATGCTGTGTGCTGGTGATACACACTGACATAAACTATTATCAATCAATCAATCATTTCTGATTACACTGTCATATTCTTTTTTTGAGTAGGGAACAACAGATTGGTAATTGAAGTTACTTATGAACTGGAATTGATTTGAGAAGTAACATGTTGGCCAGTTTTGCTTTTACTCATCAATGTTTGTCTTTTTTTTTCTTTAGTTAAAAAGATCAGTGCTGATTTAGAATCTGACAATTTCCTAATGGAAAAACCTTTGAAACTTGAGCCAACATGAAAAGAAAAGAGGCTAATCAAAAATCTAAATAGGCAGTGTTTATTTCCTTAGTACTTTTGTCTATTTGTTTACACACAGATGTTTTCAAATTGGTAATCACTTTAGCTTTCATTTAGGTACGGCATCTTCATGTTGTTTCTTGACTTAGTTTTGTTTTTAAAGAGACATTAACAAATATTAAAGTATAAAAAAGAAAGGAAAGAGTACTGACCTGCAATGTCATATCTGTTCTCCTGTATAGCCGGGAATGCTGACCAATTTCCTTTGACTTGAGGCAAAATAGATGTGTTTCTACCAAAGGATTCTGACATTACCATAGACTGGACATGTGAGAAATGAGGAAGTTTGAAAGAAAATGGGAACTAAAAAGGCAAATACTTAAAATCAGAAAGAGACACATAATGAGGAAACATGGTTTGGAGAATTTAACACTTGCAGGATATATTGAAGGAAGCAGAGGGAAACAGCAAGTAAGCTATGAGGGTTAGCAGAAAAGTTCATATGCTAACCAAGACTATCTTGTGGAATGTGACCAAATGAGGTTTATTTTTCAACATAGTCCTCCTTGGAGCACAAACACTTTTTTTAAAAAATCATTTCATTTCAAACAAGGTGGGAATGCCACTTATACGCAAGACATTGTAAAGAGTGAAAGTGAGAGAAAAGACAAAATATCGGGAGGATCGAGGAAAAAACAAAAGATGAACACCTTTCGGCTAATTTATGGATTAGTCACACAGTCTGCATTGATTGATTGATTTTATTTTTATGGCTCATCAACTCTCTATGGGTCATTTAATGTCAAAACATATTTTAGATAGTAAGAATAATTCATTTGTTTTTTTTGCAAATGAATATTGCATTAAAATTTTTGAGAATAACAATTTTTCCAGATACAAGTCATATTATTTAGCCCATAACTGGGGAGAAGAGAGAGATTCCTACCTTTCTCAAGGGTATTTGTTCATAAGTGAATATAACGAACTTGACTAGAAGTCAAACTCGGCACTCCAATATTTCATTCTGAGCTGCTCTTGATTGCACCACTGCACATCCCCACAGTCGAGAAGCTCACCAAGATTGAAGCATTTAAAGGCAGCAAAAGCAAAGTGTATCATATCCACAACAGTCACCAGAATTAATGTAGCAGCAGGAGTGTTAGGATTTTCTTTTTACCTATAATGTCTATACGATCCAACATATATGTGGCATCTGTCGGTCTTGAGAGACCTTGGATCTTCTCTCAAAGTGTTATGCCTCAGCTGTTGATGACAATGTAGCATATGTTATGGCTGTATAGGCCCACATGGATTAGAATCCACATCAGTAAAGCCAACCCTATGGTTGAAATACTTAGATGACACCTTCATACTCTGGCCCCACCAGGAAGTGCTCCAGCTACTACTGGACCATGTGAACGCAATAAGATCATTGATACAGTTCACAATGGAGAGAGAAAATGACAGCAAACTCACATTCCTGGATATACTAATATCCTGAACAGGGCATATATGAACTCTGTGTTTGTCTTCCTGTTAACTGTCTTGTGCATTTGTGTGTTTGTGCTAATTGTATATGTATTTTTTTAGTATGTTGTATTATTTCACTTCACTTAGTGTTTAAATATATTTTAGTAGGTTGTGTTATTTAATGTTTGTTACTTGTGTTGTGTGAAAGAACATTTGTTTCTTTTGTGCAGGTGTAGGTGTGTGTTTATGTGCATGATGTGTATGCACACGCATGCAGGGATACATACACACAAGTATGCATTTGCACACCCACATGCTTGGGCATCTGTGTGTTTGTGTACATGTTTGTATTAACTGTATTGTGCATCCTATTGTGTGTGTGTTTGTGTTAACTGTATATGTACTGTTAGTGGGTTGTATTATTTAACTTAGTTTTTTAACTTTATTTAGTGTTTGATACTTGCGTTTAGTTGTATGAAGGAACAGTTTTTTTTGTTGGTAATGTTGTTACACCAATTAATTGTTTCTTTTGTATTTTTTCATTGGTTTATGATTAGTAGACTCCTTAACTTTGTTATTATTTTAACCATTTTAGTTTAGGATATGGTTGAATTTTTGTGTGTGTATGTGTTTTTGTTCTTTCACACAACTAAACACAAGTATCAAACACCAAGTGAAATAATAGAACCCACTAAAAAAAACATATACAGTTAATACAAACACACACACAAGCACAAATGCACAAGTAAACACACAATACAGTGAACAGGAACACAAACGCGCACACATGCACAAACACACGAACACACACATGCAGATGAGTGTATGTGTACATGCTTGTGTATGAGTATGTGTGCATGCATGCACCTACACAAACATACATACCTACACAAAATTCCAACCTAGTCTAAATTAAATGGTCAACAATAAAACAGAAACCAATGAGAAAAAAAGAAAAGAGAAAAAGTAAATAGGAGGGAAGGAAAGAGGAAGAGAAATGAGCAAATCAATCAACACCCATCAAAGGGAAAAAAGGAAACAAACAAGACGCTCGTACCACAAAATATCAAAGTATAAGAGAAATGACAGCTGATGATTAACTCTGTTCCAACAAGTGGTTATACCTATATAGCTACAAAACTCCAAAGGAAACATGAGTTAAGTCAAAAAAAACTTTTTCATATTAATTCTATTAATGCCTGTCTGTATTTCTGAGATGAGGTATTATGTACAGTATTTACATTAGTCGGACTATTGTCCTCATCTTTGTCGCCATATTTGTCACAACGTTTCGGCTGTTGTACGCTCCGGCCTTCTTCAGGTGGTTGGAATTTCGAACCGAACCCTTTATTTTGATCACTGGGGTAGACTGTTCTAGTTCCACGAGCCATGTTTGATGGATGTCAGTTATCAGTTATCTCCTGGTAATTTTCCCTCTGAAAGTTCTCCACTGCCTGAACCGGGTATTGGGTCTGTCACTGGATCTAACCAACGCCTTTATCCACTGTACCATGTGTCCTTGAGGACCACCTGAAGAAGGCCGGAGTGTACAACGGCCGAAACGTTGTGACAAATATGGCGACAAAGATGAGGACAATAGTCCGACTAATGTAAATACTGTCTATTAATGCCCTATCTTTATCTTTCAATATTGAGCAAAGCCTGCTTGCCTTAAATGACTCCTCATCAGCAAACCACTGAAAAAACAGCAATTTGGGCTTCAAATGAAGTATTTCAAATTAACACTGTGTGTGTGTATATATATATATATATATATATATATATATATATATATGCACAGATTTTTTGCGAAATTTCTCGAACATTCAGGCAGGTAAATAAATTATATATAAAAATAACATATAAATGGAAAATATATTAAAATCATTGTTGGAATTAATACATTTCATTACATATAGGTGTGTGTGTGTGTATATATATATATATATATATATATATATATACACATATGTGGTAATTTTGGATTTTATTGTTTATTAATTATATTGCTCTGTATTAATAAATACATTGTGCTCTTTTTGTGAATCTGTTCTTTTTACTTTACTGGTGGAAAGGCATTTTAAGCAGGCAAGTTTTTGTCATAAAGTGCTCAATATCAAAAGGTAAGGATGGAGCATTAATAGAATTAATTTGGAGAAACTTGTCACTTAACTGAGTGGCATTATTTCAGTCATGCCAACTTTAAAGTCTCATGAGCACATTGTCATAATGCTTTCATTATTCACGGCTGTTGACTTCTCTTTGCAGAGAGATGTATGATTAATAGAATGAGTTAGTGAGAACTTTGGCCAAACTCTCTTCTTTATCTAATACCTAGAAAGTAACAATGGAAAAATTATTACACTCATTGACAACCTTGACAGTGGTACTGTCATATATTTATGTATTTGAAATTGACCGATTAAACTGGCCAATATACAGATTTTTTTTCTTTAGCTTCACTCATTCAGAAGAAATGTCTGCATTAAACTCATCTTGGTACACTTATTGAACATATATACACTTTCTTACTAAGGGCATCAACAAAAGTCTATACTGCATTTGCTTCATGTGCTGATCAAATTTCACAAACCTTGGGGCTGTTGCTCATATCTATGCTCAAACACACACACATTCACTGTATAAGAATTATTCAAAATCTGTAGACATAAAAGCTATTAATTTTCTAGCTAGACTAAATTTTTCTTTTTAACTGAGAATAAAGTGGATTTCAACTGGCGACAAATTTATTTATTTCTCGAGAACTCTGCCTATTGGTGCAATTTGGTCTTTAGTCACAAATTCACAAATACTTTTGATTCATTTAGCAAAAGCATGTAAAGCATAGACTTTCTAGATGAAGAGCAATGAATCTTAATCGACAGCGTATTCAGACAGCATTAGTAAATGTCCAGCAATAGAACATGCAAATTCTAGCTGACATCAATTTGGCTCTTATGTGGAAGAAGGAAAAAAACCCAGCAGAATTAGATGAAAATATTATAAGAAAAAATTCTTTACAGTAAACTATGCATTAGATTGAAGTGACCATTTTTCCATTCATGATTTCTATTGAAAAAAGTTAATACTGGGAAAATATAAAAGAAAAAAACACTGGAAATCTGTCTGAAAACAGCTCTTTGAATAGGTTATCTTTAATCATGTTGGGCTTGTATGTATTATAATATTTCTTTCTAATTATCTGTGTGGTCCTGTTTGTTGCTAATAGCTGTTATTATAGCATTGAAAACACTTCAAAACTATTTGCTTTCTGATAAGTATCCAACTCGTGTGGTTATAATCTTATTAAGAATAAAAGATCAGCCACAGACAAGATAACATTTCATTCAAATTCATGTTGGAGAAACTGTGCCCTGACTGACCATGTCTTCAGGGGTGCAGCCATACTCACCACACTTGATCAATTGCAGGTTGGTGAGGCTATTCAATCCACAGTTGGAGGTTTTGAACTCAGAATTGTCCCTCTCCTAGACTGATTATGACCAAAGGCTATAAGAATACCTGCCCTGCTATTTACCCATAGCTGGGGGGAAAGAGATGGATTCATACCTTCCAAAGGGTATTGGCACATAAGTGAATGTAACAAACTTGACTGGAATTCAAACTTGATCTCTAGCCTGATTCTGCTGCAGGCTCTATTCATCAGAATTCGGATGATGAGTTTTGTTATGTGGCTCATTAGGCTGATTGTTTGGTGAAGTTCACATTCGTTTGCGCCTGGTTTCTTAGGCAGTACTATGAAAATAGATCTGCTGAGATCTTCTGGTATATCACCACTGTTGTAGATTTCATTTCTTATTTCTGTAATCTTGTCTATGCCAAAGTCATTTAAGGCTGTCAGCATTTCCATTACAATTCCGTCTGGCCCTGCCACCTTGTTTCTATTCAATTTTGCCAGTTCAGCTTCTACTTTGGTTTTTAGAATTTCAAGCCCATTGGTAATTCTGTGTATTACTGGTTGTTCTCTTTTGTTGCGGAAGAGTTCTCCAATATATTCGTTCCAGTGCTTAAGAATTTTTTCCTTCTCTAATATGAGCATTCCATCCTTTGATTTCGTGCAGCCTTGTATCTTTTTTTCAAATTGTCCATAGATTTTCTTTCAGGTACAGGTTGCTCAGGAGTTTGTTGTATTGCAATTTGGGTGCTGCATTAGGCTTCTTCAGTTTCTGTAGTTTCACTCCTAGTTTACATATGACAGGCTGATGATCACTTCCACAGTCAGCACTTGGGTAGGTTTTGCAGTGAACCATTGCATTTCTGAATCTTTTGTTGATGGTTATATAATCAATTTGGTTTTTAGTTTCTCCTCCTGGGCTCCTCTATGTCTATAAGCATCTCGGATGTTCTTGGAACTGTTGGCTATTACTTGGTCATTGGCCGTGCACCATTGCATACATTTTTCTCCCCGTTCGTTGCAGGTTTCTAGTCTGAATTTTCTGGTTGTATCCCCTGTCTTCTCTGGCATTCAGGTCTCCCATGATAATTATGACTCTTGCTATTTGCAATGAGCCTTGGCATTGTCTAGCATGGAGTAGAAAGATTTGATTTCTTCTTCTTTACTTTGTGCTGTCGGTGCATACACTATTATGATGAAAGGCTTTCTAGTATCAATCCTACTCCTTTATCGTTTTTCTCTGCGCCTGCATAAATAATCCTGTGGGATTGTCACTGACAAAATCTCTGTTTTAAACATCAAGTTTCACATATGCCTAAGATGTTTTTTAGCCTACACATCTCATTTCACATTATCTTACTGGCCACAGTTGTTCAACGTCCAAACGAGATGCAAGAAATCACAAGATAACAGTCTGGAGACACCTGTTGTTCATGTCTTTCCTTTCTGAGCAAAGGTAGGTTCCCAGGGATTTTATCCCCTTTACACCTTTGTAACTGGATAACAGTTAGGTGACACCTGTTGCACATCTCTGTCCTTACTAATTCCCATAGACTTAATCCCCACACACCATTAGGTTTCAAATTGTGTGTTATTAGCCATGATATACCTTGGGGTTAATAGTAGTTTCCTGTTTCCTTCTCCATGGTGGTTTATGGAGATACCACCTCTAGTTAGTTGGCCGTTGACTCATTGAGAGCTCTTCCACCCTTTAAGTTTTATTTTTTGTCCTACTGGTTCACTAACAAGCCACCTCACTTGCAAGAATTTGGAGTGGGGTAGTTGGTTTAGTCACTGACATTTCGACTGGGGAATACTTACCCAACAGCCCATTTAGTATCTGCCTTTCTCCTCATATTTAGATCTAAGTCTGTTCATACTTATCTTTCCTGTTCTATTTTAATCTGCTCATGTCACTCTATCCAAGTTTTTTTATAATTTATCCAAGTCAGTTTATATTTATCATCATGCTTGACAGATAACATAGTTGTTTAATATGTTTTAACATAACTTTAACTTATCTATCACCTCTCATCTTTAACTTATCTATCACCTCTCATCACTGTTTAAAAGCTGGCTTTTATATGCTATTTTTCAAAACAGGCACATTCATCCTACTTGGAATACATGGGAAACACTATTTTTTTCTTTTCCTGTCAATCATACACTTACGAAATCTGAAATTGTCTCCATGTTATATATCTCAGTCTATTTATATCTCTATCTCCCTATTCCAATCTGACCATAAATATCTGTTTATCTATTTTTCTCTCTGTCTCTCGCCAGTCATGCAACCTTTCAATCTGTTCAGTTTGAGAAGTTACATTATCATTTGTAATTTTAGTCAGTCATTCTCTTTATCTCTCTCTCTTGTCTCTGTGGATATAATTCATCCTTCTTGGTCATCAATGTATCAATTGATTTTTCTGCATACATATCCCCTTTCCTAGGATAAACACAGCTGTATTTGAATGTATGCTTTCTCTAACACTCGATATAACCACATTTTAGTGCCAATTCCACTCGTGAAGATCATAAGAATTTCACTCTGTACTTGTCGCTGGCAAAAATATGATAAATATTTCGTATAGATCAGAGCAAATGACTGATTTTAAATCATTTAAAAAAGATTCATTCTTGATAGTTCAATTAACTCCAAACAAAATTCTTGAGACATTCCAGGAAATACATGAAGAAAATGTTAACTCTTTTCTAAGTGCCAAACTAAATGAGTGAATAAATTTCACTGAAATATCAAATGGAGGGCAGAAGAAGACATCATGAAGTAGTGGTAAATTATGTGGGCAACAATAAAAAAAAAAATCAAAATCTTATGTGCAATGTCAGTGTGAAAAGTATCTATCCATTTAATATCAGCAAAAAATTAGCTTATCTCAGGTAATGGTGTCTTAATCCAAAGTACCCCCACCCCATGTGATCTAACACACACTTATCTTAGTGTCCTTTCCATTTTACAGGGATCACCATCAGCTGCTTTGTTGCATTCTCCTTAAACTTGTCCATGATTTGTCAGTTGAAATTTTTAGCTTTTGAAAAAAACAGAAATCAGAATCAAATCTGAACCATGGCAAAGCTGACAAACCTATGTGATGTGACACTTTGCCCCCCAAAAACCTTTGATGGGAAAAATTTCTTGGTCATTATGAAGATGATGTTCACCCAGTATCCTAGCTTACTCAGAAATGTCTCACTATCAAGTGAATAACTCCATGGTAGAGTGTCTATTTATGTATTTGCAGTAAGGTGATTGGTTGCCAAGTTACATCAATGCCAAACAATAGGTTTGCAGGATTTTCTAAAGGTTTGGATAATTTCCTGACAGACCTAATAGGTTCAAACAGGTAAGCACTAATATATAACAGTGAGGACTAATTGTTAGGTTACTTGTCATTGTAAAATTGTTAGAAAACTCATCTTGCAGAACAACTTGTACCAAATTGCTTAGTAATCAATTTGGCACTTCTGTAATGTAATTGTTAAGAAGTTACTTGGGGAAACTTTTAGCTAAAATAGGGAAAGTATCCTCAGCCACTTCTCTCCCCTGGCAAGCTAAGTTTAGTAAATCTGCAGAGTGGTGAATTTGATCCTCACTGGGAGCCTGTGCATCTTACTAAACCAAATATCCAAAAAATATGATTAACTAGTATGGCAAAAGAGAAAGTCACTTACAGAGAAAAAGGGGCAAATGTGTATTCTGTACTTATATGCTAAAGACAAAATAACCAAAATAGAAACAAACTAGTGGCAGCTGTTGCCATAAATGCATCTTGGATATGCTAATATTGTTTGTCCTCACCAGCTGTTGACCAATAAAAATATTGTTCCATCAATAAAAGTGGTTGGCATTCATGAAATAGGAGTATAGATAGAAAAACAAACATTTTACAATCTATATCCATTGGTTTGCGAGTGACCATTGCATTGTGTATTAGATTTCTGACTGTTTACATGTATTAGGATTTTTGACATTGGACCTGCAATTTATGATTTCAACATTTCATTCTGACCCTGAATTTTCAAGTTTGGACTTGCAATTTATTTTGTTTTCAAATTGGGCTGCCATATCAATTTTTGAACAACTAGTTGCTCATATAATCTATGATATCATGAATAGGATTCATTAATTAAATATATGAAAACTTTTATTTATGCTATTTACATTGTTCAGACTGTTGTCTTCATCTTGTATGTGCCAACCTTCTTCAGGTGATTGGAATTTTGAACTGAACCCTTTATTTTGTTCACCAGTGTAGATTGTTCGAAGTTCCACGTGCCATGCCTCTTCCGTGATGTCTCAGTTATCTCCCTTTAACTCAACTCTCCACGTTTATATTCACTACTGCAGTAGCCAGGTATTGAACTCACAACACTTTGGGTCAAGTCACTGGATCCAAGCAATGCTTTTATTCACCAGGACATCAGTATATGAACTTTTTGGACTTCTAAACTTAATGTCTCTCATCATTTTTACCATATTGCAATTTTTCTCTAGCATTCCATATTACTGGTTCCTATATTGTCTTCATTTCTATGCTTGGTCATCTTAGGATATTTTTCTTGCCTAGCATATATGCTGATTCCTTAAGTTTTCATATTTTCCAGTGATGTTCTTGGTCTGTTATTTCAATCTCAACCTACAGGGAGCTTTGACCACTCTTTTCCTTCCATATATGGCCAGCTACACCTACTTTTTCCATTTATGGCTTTACTATATTTTTGCAATCTTACCTTAAGGGGGTGGCCTGTTTTTCCTTTATATTTCTTACCTCAGCTGTACAGGATAGTATAAACACAGTCATTAGTCATGTCCACCACTTTGGGGTGTCTTACTTGGAATAGGTTGAATCACTTTTGAAGGTTGTCCTGATGTTATATTGCCCACAGATCTGTATTTTTTCTGATAATTCCTTCACATAGGGTAGGCAGACTGAAGCTGTTTTCTGAGTGTTGTTATCCTCTTGTGCCCTTCTATTGCTGTGTCAGAACTGCTTCACTTATTACTTTGGCTTGATGTTGTAAGCAGCAGATGATCCTTTTCTTGACACGGTATGGGTGGTGGGAGTTGAAGTTGAGGTATTATCCAGTGAATGTTGGCTTGTCGAAAAGGATAACCATAGTTTGTGCTTTATGTCTTTCAAATAAGAAAGGTATTTCTTTTTTATAACTATTTGATTGACATTTTGGATCCAACAGGCTAGTTAAGAAATCCCTCTTCTTAGGTTTGGAAGATGTAACAAAAACCATCTTGTTTGATAAGAAAAACCTTAGAAAATCATATTACTACTAATACTAGTAGTTTGCATAACAACATCAGCAAATATTATACAGAGCAATCAAGAAAAATAGTGAGGAAATAGTGATTTTATACAATTAGATTTTATTTATTGCCAGCTATAGAGTTCTTGTAGCTAAAACAATAAAGAAGCTGTCATGGTAAGATAGTCTTTCCAAGGCAAAAAGTAATACAACTTTCAGTTTCATTAAGAGCTTAACCTTTCTGATTGAGCTGTTTATCAACAGTCATTGAATGACTAATCTCAAGTTTGGAAGAAGCAACAAAAAAAAACAGATTTGTTTGCAAAATGGCTTTTGCTTTTAGTTGCTATTATCTTCACTTTCATTTATCAAATGCTGTAATGTTAATATTAGCTGTTTCCCTATAAGGAAACATTTGGCCTTCATTAGCTGAACAGCCAGTGCTGTTTACAATTGAAATATATAAAATCTTTTTCTTAAAAATATTTTTCAGGAAAATAGATTTCTCAAATGCAATTCGATGTTACAACTCTTTCCAGTATTAATGGGGTTTTCATTCCTAACCTCTTGTGTGGAGTAGAATAAATGATCTGATGACTGTGTATTGATGACATTTAAGAAGTATAAATATAATCATCCTTTTTTGATTAATATTTTATCCTCTTAAAAAAATTATTAACAAAAAGGAAGATAACATGTTTTGTTATTATGTTGCTCTACAAAATGCCCTGCGCTGTTTTTTTCTCCTTCAGACTTAATAAAAGTTTTCAATTATCCATCTACAAATATAAATGTTTAAACATTTACAATGACTTGCTCTTTTATCTTCTCTTGTGGTTCTTTACTGTGAAGGAATGATTAACAGACTCGAGACCTGAAGAACAGTACAGTACAGTGTGTTCATGTATGTCAGAATTTTTTAGGTGAGAAATTATCATGATTATAAACTTTTTTACATTCATAATTTTTCAGTCATTGTACATTCCAGTCTTCTACATGAACTGGTCTGCTAATGTACTTAGGACTCATCTTGAAATTTTGAATCGAAACCTTTATTCAATCAATGGGGTTAGATTGTTCTCATTCTGCTGTCTATGCTCAGGGGAGATAACTCACTAGTCTTATTCAACATTGTGTTGCTTGTCTGTTTCTGTTTTTTTTTTTAAACAGTAAAGTTCATCCTGTACAAGGTGCAGGGGCAACTCACAGTAGAGGTTTACATTAAAAGGCATTATGGATAGGGGGGGGGAGATAAAAGTTAACCCTAGATTTGAACAGGTTAAGATTGTAGTGATCAGGGAAACATTCTCTTGGAAGCACTTTCTATGAAAGTAGTGATAGAGCAGTGAGAGGCTTACCACATTCTGCCTGGGAAAGAGAAGGTGGAGAATGGAAAATAATTTTTCACCCAAAAGGATACTTTTTAACTCTGTCGAGACAGGAAAGTGAGAACTGGGTACTTACTGCCCAAATATGACCACAGCCAGTCCTCCGTTTTTGCTCTTGTAAAGGCAGAAGATAGCAGGAGGAGTCAGGTAATTACTGCAGCCGTACAAGGAGCCGACCATTTCTCCTGCATCTTTAGTGATGGACCGTATGTAAAAGTTCCACTTGAGGTCAGGGGTGAGTTTGAGAGTCTAAGAGGACATCTGTTCATTGTGACTGGCACGCTGAACCAGCCTATGTGATTTTTCCATACTACCAGACCCAGGGATTGAACTCACAACTACCGGGAAATCAGATATATTTTAATCAATGTTTTAATCCTCTAATAGACTTTCTAGCAGGATAATTTTAGAGCCTCAAACTCAGGTGCTGGAATGGTGAGTGCCCTGACTCAGGTGGTGGTATTTTTTTAGTGCCTTAATCAGAGGCTGTCAGATAACATATCCTTTTCTATGCTAGGCCTACTGAGGAGTTTGTTGGTGCCTATCTCTGCTGATATTTTCAGTCATTTTATTCTCCAGTGTTGTTCTCTATTATTTTGATTTCATTCCACAAGAGTTGATAACCACCCTTTTCATAAATGATCAGCCATACCTGATTCCAATGTCTCTTCTTTTGATGCTTTCCCACACTTACTTTTAGTGGGTGACTAGTCTCTCCCTTGTTCAAAATATTCATATATTATAAGCAATTAGGATTCTTCAAGGTGCTTGATACAATTAACCTCAAGTCAAACTAAGCCAAGCTTAGTTAATCTGTTTATTTAGTAGCTTTATCTTTTCTGCTTAGTCATTTTTACTTTTTATTATTTTATTATTCTTCATATAATGATTGTCACATTAAATTTTTCCTCCATACAAAATTAAATTGTTATCTCTCTAAATAATTATAGTGTAGCTATCTTAGCAATATCTGCTTAGAGAAATTGATTTGCTTATTTCAGTTCTCAGAAAATGTAGATAATAACTGTAAGGGGGTGCTGAAAAGTTCTTGGCCTCGTCCACTTCTCTAAATAGGACCAAATATCAGAATACTTTTTAAAATCACTTCTTAGTTACGCTGTGGCCTTTTCAGATCCCTCTATAAGCTTAACTTAGTCTGACACAAGACCATAATAGTGGAGCACCCAGTGAAGATACATTAGCAATATTTGGTATGACTATTCTACTAACCATTGCTCCCCATGTTCTTTTCTTTGTGAACATCCAATATATTCTGTCATCTTTCCCAGCTTTGAGGCCATTGTCTTGTAACGCGTCATAACCCTTCAGGACATGGATTTTCACAAATGTCCTGTGTCTTTTCTTACTTTATCATTTACTTGCTATTTCCTTTTGCTTTCTGTAATATTCGCACAGATATCTACTTCCAAAAGTAAATCGAGTTGATTCATTAATTAATTATTTTAAACAAAGAAGGAGATAGAGAGTGAGCTTACTTCCATTAGATTTTATTTTCAATGTGTATTTCAATGTTGATTGAGTGATTAAGATGATCAAGTTGAAATAGAGAATAAGACGGTAAATTTATTCTTAGGTAGTGTCATTTTTTTTTTGTTTTTTTTTTAGCAGCACACAAATACCTAAACTGTCAGTGCTCTATACAATCTCGTGCTTTCTAAGATCAATGGTTAAAAAGAGCTTTGAGTGAGTAACGCCTGTGGGTCTTGATGATGACCATCCTTCTTTGAACATTGTGGACTGGCGCTACAGCATCACAAATAAAGAACTATACCAAATAACAGAAACCACATCACTTGAGGACTTTCAATAGCAGCAATGGCTAAAATGGATATCACACATAACTCAAGGAGAAAATAATGACATAATCAATATGTTGATATTCCACACTATTTCAAACAAAAATTGAGGAAGGAAGCTACCACCAATACTTAAAAGAACAATGACTTGAGAAACCTATTTTCCTGAAAAATTATTTTCAGAGAAAGATTTTATAAATTTCAGCTGAAAACAACACTGGCTACTTGATCAATTAATGTTGAATTTTTCCTTATAAGGAAGTTTAATATTACCATTACCATGTTATTATCAAAAAGTGAGATGAAATATTGTTACTTACCAGTGCAAAACAAGAATGCTGCTAAGAAAATGGTCCCCACTGTAGTAGAATATTGTTCCAGACAATCCGTATTGCTTATTGTAAGCTTTAATATACTCAGTATTTACCCAAAAGCTCCCCATAGATCTCAAGATGTGGCACAAAGCTGGTTTAACATGGAAAGTTTTGAGTGCATATGCTAGGGCAAAAATTCCCTGTAGATTCTGCATACATGGGGTGGGGTGGCTGTCTACCTCCCCAAATGAGACTCTGCCCATAGGCATAGCCTTGTCTGAGTTCCTCTCCACCCAAATGCAGAGAGTTCAACTCGCAGAGCTTTAATATACTTAGAATCAACAGAGGGCTCCTGAATATATGTGTTCAGGACAGATTCATTAATGGGGAAAATGGATTATGCCAAACCCGCATTTTTTTTCTTTTTGTAAAAGAGTCTAGAAGCCAATGAAGCAGAAGTTGATTGTGATTGGACTCTAAAGGCCTAAGGAGATTTTTTGTCACTGTGGGTTAGTATAGCATCTTATTGTGATAAGAGTTGTAGCTTCCTCATTGCTCACATGTTCTACCTATGATATTTTTAGCATCTGTCAGAAGAGATACATCTTTGTCCCTTGAATTCCTTCCTCATCTATAAGGTGATTCACCTGCATTCATTGCCATATAGGCTTTTTAATATTGCATAGCAGGTATTTTTTTCTGATTAATTTTTTTTATCACTTCATAATTTGCTTTATTTTTGGAAAGCAACTTTTCCTACCTCTATGCATCTTTGGCTTTCTCTTTCACATTTTCTGTGTAGAAGTAAAAGAAGAATCATTACATTAAGTTCTTATTTTCATTATCAACACATTTATATGAATTACTAAGTAACTTGATGGTTGAAAGGTTTTTAATGGAAAAAAATATTAGTTGTCAACCTTTGCAGACATACACAGACAACAATGATCTAAAGACTGTTTTTTGTCCATTCCTTCTCTGTCACTGTCATTGCATGATTTTCAACACATTCCCTACTTAATCACTATGGTTACACAATATAGGGGGGCTTGTCAAATAAATAGAATAGGGGGGGCTATTCAAGCATGTTATAATGAAAGGAAAAATGAGTTTGCATCCCATGTAATAAATACATTGATTTTATAAGCAACTTACTAATTTACCTTCTGTGATTTGTCTTCTACTTATGAGGTGGTATTAGTAAGTTTCCAAACCTTATACCCATGCTACTAATGACCGACAGCCACACCACACTAGGTGCTGCTGCTGCTGCTCTGGTTTCTGTAGCAAATATATTTTCACAGTGGGGAAATTGCTGGTCCCACACCTAACTGGTTTTGAATGCAGTGTTGTTCCATTAATAGACTGATTGCCAACCAAGCCTAGAGGATCCAGTCTGCCTTGTTATTTAATCCATTTCTGTGCCAATGGCCTCTATGATATGCACCCATCCTATTCTATCTATTCATGTTAAATTATAACATATGAGGTTTTGTAACACATTCTGTCAGAGTGACTCCTTTACAAAGGCTGACAAATTTGAGTAATGTGCTGGCATCAAACTTGACAAAGTTTGGTAAACACTTGAAGTGCCTCATCAAACTTGCAACAAACATCCTCTTAATTGATCACACAAGTATTTGAATGACCCCTCCCCCCATTTAATAGTTGAGCATTAGTTTAAGAAGATGAGTCATCAGTATGAATTCATCTATGAGAATTGTCACCAAACAATCCATCAGCACTCACATGAGTGGAAACAATTATGGAGTCTGCCAGATGATAAAACCTCATATACATTTTATGATATGAACCCTTATGTTTTAATAGGCTTTGTTTCAGCTGATCTGGCAAAACCTTGTTAGTCTAAGGGAAAATCTAGAAGTGAACTTATAATTTATCACTTATTCTTTTGGGAGATTAAGAATATCTTGCTGTGGCATATCTAGTGAAGATGTGGATTTTTTTAAAAATCAGTTTCATATTGAAGTCATCAGTATGACTGAATATATACGTATGAAACAACACTGTCTTTTTATTGCATCTTCTAAATCAGCAAGCATTAAAAAAAGATAAAAAAAGTAGAGTCCACTGGAAACATTTATGGAAAGGGTGACAAAGATGAGGACATTGCTCAAACAATTCAGCAATTTTCAATGTTTATAATTCAGATCATAAATAGATCAACTGAATGATGATATGTGTCAGTGTTGGATGCAGTAAAATATTCTTATAGAACAAGAAAGGAATGAAGTTGAAAAAAAAGAACTAAATGAAGCCTAATGAGAATCAGTATGAAATCTCAACACTGAACATTTTCTAAAGATAGCAGTTCTATTGTCTTGTCAAACATGGTTGGCAGAATCAACAAAATCAGTTTCCAGTATTTCTGACTGATATCATCCTGGATTATGCATTTCCATGCTATCTGACCTTGGCTTATACCATGTGACTATACTCCTTTCTAGAAAATATTGATTGGTACATCTACCAAATATCAAACATTTAATGTTTTCAAGTTGGAGCTTATTGGTTAGATCATTGGACAGTACAAGTCTCAAACAATGTTCTAAACTTGAATGTTGCATGACATTATGTCTTCCAAAAATAAAAATCACTTGGAATTATTTTTACTGTATCAACAATGAAGAGTAATAGCAGTATAAGTAGTTTATTGTTAAAGGCTGAATGGTTCCACTGTTTAGCCATCACTTTTCAGCTCAACACAATGTCATATACAGGATGCTAATTCTAGAAAGAAACTTCCCTTGCCATGAGCTCGGTATTGAATTATTGGATTGAAACTATAATGGCTTCATTTCCAGTGAGGTTTTTTTTTATCTTTTTTTAGAAACATTTTTTCAACAATTTTAATTTAGATACAGATGATTTCAAAGGAGATGAGTAAAGAAAGGGAAAATAATCAAAAGGAAAAATAAAGATTCGAAAAAAAAAAAATTCTATATGCTATGTCCCTTCAGGACGTGCACGATCAGGGCTCTCCACAACTTCCTGCCATTTTTAGTTCTTAGTAAGGGTTGTTTTTTTACTATAGGTCCTAATTCCTGTTCTGTCAACTATTTACAAAAGCTAATGTTGGGTCATTTTGAAGTTTTTATTTTCATACATACCCAAGTGGAAAAAGGGTATACAAGTTCAATTCCTGTGGGGAGGTATATTTTTTTTCTTTAGTAAGGACATCTTGATTTCTGAGCTGGTAGTCATTAATTTCACTGTTCAAAATAACAAGGTTGCCAATTAAAACATGTCAACTTAATAAAAATAACTATTGACAAATTAAAAAATTCATTTTAAAATTGCTTTGTTTACATTTCATTAAATACATTTTTTTGCATTATGTTTATATAATTTGTGCATAACACACTCACATGCACACATGTATGCATATATACATATATATATATATATATATATAAATATATATATATATATAGAGAGAGAGAGAGAGAGAGATCAAACAAGTTTTACTGAATGCAACTGACAAGGTCTGACTATTTCATTTTTATTGTATTTTTCATAATTTCAAATAAGTTGTTGCACATCTAAATTGAAATTGTGACTAAACTGTCCAAATTTCATGATTTCCTGTCTGAATTTCTGAGATGGGGAGTTTCATTATTATTTACACTATTTGCGTTTGTCCTCATCTTTGTTGTTGTTATCAAAACATTTCTACAGTAGATTAAAGTGTTGATTTGTGAATTTGGAGAAATAGTAATTGAGAGTTCAATCCCCAGGTCAGGCAGTGTGCACTTGAAGTCAGCAGAAACAGGATGAGCAATAACTGAGCAGTACTAAAAATAAGAACTAGATGAGATATCCTTAGACATGGGTAGTGGTACGAGAACAGTCTACCCCTATAGATTAAATAATGAGGTCAGTCCGGAATTCCCTGTAGCTTACTCAGATTGATATCCAACAGATGAAGGCCGGAGGGCACAACAAACAAAATGTTGTGATAATAACAACAAAGATGAGGATAATAATCTGAATGTAAATAGTGCAAATAATTTCATGTTTTTCTGTTGTTTTTACTCAAGCCCTTTTGAAGAACTAAATATTGTGAGAATTATAAGCAGAAATATTGGTAGCTGCGGCCTGGCATTTTTTTCAAATCTTACGGTTCCAATTGTAATATAAACATAAATATTGTACAAGTGATTTTATGTGTATGGTGGACCAGAAAAATATATTATTAAATATTTTATACTCATTTTAAAATATAATCTGTAATAAAAGATATTGAATTTAGTGCCAATTGTTTGTTTTGTATAATAATAGCTTTGTGTATTTTGAGTCTTTCCTTATAGTGACTGCTGTATAATATTTTGCTATTATTTACTAATATTTGTCATGTTAATGATCATATTACATTATGTTAGTTCTTAGTACATTAGTTGTACATTCTGTTTCAGATCTTATAATTCTACTGAGATTCTGGCAAGTTTCAGGTATTATTATAAAAGCTCTAAGTTATAGAATTTAGAGAGTGGAAACAAATGAAACAATATTTGTGCTCCCTGCTAAAAACTAGTTTAAAGTTTCCAAGGGTGTTGATTTATCTCTTGAAATAAAGCCAAAAAGGGGATGACCATCAGTTGTTGCTTGAGAGAGAGAAGTTGACCACCAGCCCTCAAAGACATTTGTAGATACATACCCTGTTTCAATGAATGGTTGAAGAATAAAATTGAAAACAACCATGATTTTTTTATTTCTACATATCACACTGTTTATACACTGTTTGGGGAAACTCTGGATTTCGATAGTCCTGAGTATGATGATAAATTACATCTAGCAGTAAGACCTCCAACTGGGAGACTGCAGGTTTTTCGGGAGTGTGGAACCACCAATTAATTGCTATTTTTCCCAGGCACACCTTGATCCAGGGTGGTAGCACCTGTTAGGGTCCCAGCTATGGACAAATAGTGACCCCACCCCAAACAAAACACTATGAAAGTATAAAAATACCAGCAATACATTTTATCTGTAGTTGAAAGCATACAATTATATTCAAAATATTTAGATTTTGGCATTAAATAACCCATAGAGATTGATATTCCACTAAACAAAATCAAACAACCAACATGAAAGAAATCTTTCGTGACATTAATCCATATAATATCCTACAATTTCTTAAGAAATCAAACACATATATCAGCACTTCTAGTAATCATGTCCACACAAATAAATCTATACACAAAAGCTGAGTATCATCTACCCTGTATTCAATTGTGAAAGCAGAATAACATATATGTTTATTACTTCAAAGCTCCCAAGGAAATTAAATTTCAGCATTTAATAACCCATAAAGAGTTGATATGCTGTTAAACAAACAAATCAAATCTGAGTTTTGAAGAATCATCTAAAAATTGGAGGTTTTGTGCCTTTTGCAAAACTAATTGACTCTCTCACTTTGGACCAGGGGTACCTTTTGTTCCTGAAGAGTTTTATCATAGATTCAATAAGGAAATGCATTTATATGTGTGGACCACATGGTCTTCAATAAAAACATAATTTTTTATATGCTTACAATTTGGGCTGTTTAGTGACTGAGTGTTTAGAAGGCTTCATGAAACTTGTTGTTGCTACTTCAGAAAAGAAAAAAACTGATGCTGATTTAAATATCTGAAATGCTGTATCAGCAAAAGGCAGAGCAAAGGTTAGCAAAGAAGATCAAGGTACTAATGTAGTAAGTTCAGTATTCATTATGTGCCCCACTACTGTGGGCTTGTTCTAGACTAAGCCAATTTTAGTAGTTTATATAATTTTGTATCTCTCAACTGTTTTAGGCAGTTGCATAGGTGTTACCATTGCCCAATTAAAACCACAATTTCATATCCTAATTTTTATGGGCAAGCTGACACTTCCCATTTTGTTCATTTTCTCATTTGACCTTATATTGTATAAAACCAATTTAGAAGTGTCACCATTTCTATACATGAATACTTCAAACCTCTGAACTTGTAATACGAGTTTTTCTTATTGTTGACTTAAAGGAATTGTAAGTTTCATTTGTTTGTTCAATTCTTTTATTCCCTTGTAGGGTGGTTCATCTATGGCCTGGAGTAAAGCCATCAGTTCCATGGGTACAGTATTAAGACGTAAGTAGAGAATTATTAATGATTCATGCCAAATGATATTCAACCAGGTTTGATTGCTAAAATAGACCAAAGCAGTCAAGCATTTTGACTCTCAATTAAATAAAAGCCTTACATGATTGAATGTTATTAGCAGCTTCTATAGTCATAGGATATTTTAGATTCATATTCTATCAATTAAGAAATTATTGTATTTTTATTAATGCATCACTTCATTTGGTATTTAATGTTAATATTAAAGGAAAATAATTTCCACTGAAAAAGAAAATGGCTGAAGCAGAAGTTTAATAAAGTAGAACGTTTTACAACATGCTGATGTGTGTTGAAATCCCCACAATATTTAATATTGTTGAAGTTTTCACTAACATTTTTTGTTGAGATTTACAAACTCTATTTTTCAATCAGTTTTGCAAATCTATCGATGAAATTTGAATAAGATCTTTTATTTGGAAAAATACTTTGGCAGAAAGCTCTACTTTGTGGTTTAATAAAAATCTTTAATTTAATTTTATAGGACTTCATGGTAAAAAATAATTTTTTAAGAAAATTTCTTTTTTTCCCTTTTAAAAGCAAAAAATATATTAAGATTTTTTACTCTTGAACATGCAACATACAACTGACCATGCATAAATATTTTCTTTCTGGAACCAAATTCCAACTTTTTAAATGTTTGGCCTTGTGATTTGTTTATAGTTTTAGCAAACACAGGTCGATCTGGAAACTGGATTCTTGAATATATAAAAAAAACTTAAAGAAAATATGCCAAACACAATTATTGCATTTTTATTGAATAAGTATTTGTTATTTTAATCATTAAATTGTTTTTAAAATAGTGGGAGTATTTTGTATGTTAAATGATAAAAGTTATAATTATTCTAAAAAAAAAATGAATGAAAATTTATTGTACTAAGCTACACACACTAGTAAAACCAACTGTACTTTGTTCCTCCTTACCTGTTTGCACTTCTCCTCAAAATTTGATTTCAATCAGCCAATGTATGGCTATTTTAGTGGGTGTGATGAATGGACGGACTAACAGAAGTCACAGTATTTTATATATAAGATGACTAAGTATGAAATAGTAAGAAATTACACTTATGCACATTTGATGGTTTTGACTTTTACTTTGTTAAATTTGCTAATTTTAACCAAAAAAGGATACTGTCCTTATGTGAACTGAGAGAAAAATGACAACATCCTGAAGTATTATAGTAATTTTCACCTTTAGATACAGTATGTGCAATTCAGAGGGCAATAGATATTCTGAAAAAAGTTTTACTCTTCAACCGTCATGTAACACTCATATCAAGGTACTCTCTGTGCCTGGGTTTTATGCAGTGAAACATGCTGTGAGAAGGTTTAGTTTGGTGAAAGGGTCCAAGCCACTGTGATGCCATGAAAACACATATTTGTCACTTTTTTGTTTAATCAGAGCCACTTGAGAGGGATTAGGTCATGAGCCTTCAAAAAGTGAGATGGTCATTTCTGCATATGTTGGACATGATGTATTAGTGGTGCTTTGATATTGACAACAGTAGTCAAATGAAAATTCCTAGCTTCATAGACTGGCTTCTGTACAGACACTTGATAAGATTGATGCATTGTAAAAGGCAATATTGGCTAACTGTAGAGCATCTACAGCAGAGATCAGAGCAAATATAGTATCAACATGGGTCATTGGGAATCTTTTACTTACAGTAGGATTATGAGAATGCAGACCTCTAACCAGACTTTCACTTACACCACAATGCAGTTGTGGATGATTCCAGTGGTGTTGAAAGAGGCTCACTTGGGGATTGAAGGTTGCTTTGGGGTATTCAATGATAGAAGCAGGTTCTGTTTTCATGCAGGTGATGGCTGTTTTAGATGTGTGATATAAACCTGAGGAGCAACATCTTTCAGAGTGTATCAGTCCATGTACACTCAGAAGATTGTTCAACCCATTCCTCTAACAGGAAAATGATATGCTGTCCACCTACATGATGCTTATGCTACTCAGTAACTCTGTGAGAAAAGAAGTCCGTATTTTGTAGTTATGGTCAAGTGTAATGAACATGTTCACCTTTGTTCTATGGCAAGGCATCTGACTGAACGCAATAATAATTCTTATCATTGTTGTTATTGTTATTATTATCATTGTTTGTGTAATGTTTCCTGTAGAGCCGTGTTCAAACTATGGTCCTTAGGCCCTATAGGAGAATTGTCATTTAATTGATAGCACTTTTCTTGGTATATGGGATATTCCTATTAGTGTAATCTTCTGGGCAACTTGTATGTTGATGTTACCTGGGACACTGTTAGTACAATTGTCCATTCCTTTTCTCACAAAGCCCAGAGCTCCGATTACTATTGGTACAGTCTCATTCCCCACATCCTGTAAATCTCGATCTCCAGATAATTTTCATGGAGTCGTTTCTCTTGGATGATACTGCTGTATTTGGGTAACTGTGTCTAGTTGGTGCTCATACCAACTCTCAGTGGGTTTTTTTTGTGTTTCTTGTATATCTTCCAGCGCACATATCTTGCTACTTTGTTATGTTTGTGGGTATATTCATTTTTGCTAATTATGGACATCCTTAGATAATATGGTTGACAGTTTCATATTTTTCTGGATATCCTGCATTTCGGGTTAGTTCCATCCTTGACTATGACAGTGAAAGGATCTGGTTGTGAGGCTTTGGTCCTGAGTTACAATAATTAGGCCTTATGTTTCAGTTTTCAACCCAGTCCTCCTCAGCCACTGATGTGTTTTCTATTGGTCCGCATCTGTTTCTTCTATTCTTTTTAGGTAATTCCCATGCAATGGCTTGTCCTCCCAGTTTTTTAAAAAATTTCATTTGATCAAGTTGTTTTGCTTTCTGTTTTACTCGTTTAGAGTAGATGGTATTCGCTTCGTTTTTTATTGGTAGGATTTCAGGTATATTAAGCTGTTTCTTGAAGAGTGCAGCTTTTTTGTTGATGGAATGGATTTGGAGTTTTACTATTTGTAGGAGAGAGTCATTGTTTTTTGTGAGATATGCTTCCAATCCGATTGTTGTAGTTTTAGAGTTAGTTCAAGTTGAATTAGACCTCGGCCTCCTAAAGCTTTGAGTACATACAGCCTATCAACATCTGATTTCAGGTGGTGCCTCCTCATTTGGTTAAGCATTTTTAAGGTCTTGGCAACCAATCTTGCAACTTCTATTTAATAATGTTCAAGCTGTATGTTACTACGGGTATAACTAAGGTGTTAATAGCCTTCATTTTATTGGCCCCATTAAGTTCCCTTTCCAGTATCAAACACACTCTTATAATATTCTTTTCAGATCTTTTTCTTCATAATTGAATGTTGTATTCAGTCTCCTTCATTAATTCCTAAGTATTTGTATATACCATCTTGGTCTAGTTCCTTAATCTTGTTGTCGATATCAAGTTCTAAATCTGTAGTATTCGTTATGTTTTCTACCTTTGAAAATGGCCTTGGCACATTTGTTGATTCTGAACTCCATCCTAATGTTTTTGCTGAAGGTTTTGACAATGGAGAGTAGGTTTTTCTACTGGTTGTCTTTCTTGGCAAACATTTTAAGATCATCAATATAAAGTAGGTGATTCAGTTTGCCATTCTGTAACTTGTATCCAAAAGCTGCTCTTGTTCAGTAAGCAGCTGTGTGATGCTAATGCAAGGTAGAAGAGTATTGGTGACAATGAATCTTCTTGGAAGATCCTGATTTTGAGGTTGATTGGTCTTGATGTTAATGACCTGTTTCTATTCTTTAGGTTTAGTGTAGTCTTCCAGTTTTTCATGCTCTCCGTTATGAATTTGGCAGTTGTGGGGCATGCTCTGTATATTTTTAGGCCTTTCTCTATCCATGTGTGTGGTACACTGTCAAACATCTTTCTGTATTCGATCCATGCTATTGATAAGTTTCTTTTCCTTGTTTTCACCTCTTCCAATATTGTTTTATTGGTAATTAGTTGGTCCTTGCACACATAACTTCCTCTTTTACATCTCTTCTGTTCTGCTGGGAGTAAATTGTTTTTCTCAAGGAAGTTGTATGTCCTCTCAGTTATAAGAGAAGTGAGGA
Source organism: Acanthosepion esculentum (assembly GCA_964036315.1). Classification (NCBI taxonomy): domain Eukaryota; kingdom Metazoa; phylum Mollusca; class Cephalopoda; order Sepiida; family Sepiidae; genus Acanthosepion; species Acanthosepion esculentum. Next base: position 1,519,464 of record OZ038493.1, read on the forward strand.
TCTTGTACTTTGTTGGTAGGCAGGTGATGGGCCTATAGTTCCTTAGGTTCTGCATCTCTGCTGTTTTTGGGAGTAGGTATGTTATTCCCCACATGAGCCATTTGGGGCAGTTTCTGGGTTTATGATTATATCATTGTATGCCCACGCAAGGTCTTGGTGGGTGCTAGATAGGTTTTTTATTAAAAAATTGACTATTTGGTCTATTCCTAGAGCTTTCCAGTTTTTGGTTTTGTAGATGACAGCAATTATTTCAGTAATATTGATATCCATCCATTTTTGCCACTCTATATGTGTGTATTGTTCCTATTGTTGCTTGATCCATGCAGTGCTTTCATTGTGCATTTTGCAGTTTTCCCACATCTTACACTAGACCTCCTCAGCTTCCTGAATATTAGGTTGGTCATTTATATCTATTTTATTTTTTCTCAGTTCTCAATATAGTTTCTTGGCATCTCCTTTGAAGATCTTGTTTTGCCAGAAGAATCTGTTTCGTTTTTCATAACACCTGATTCTCTCTGCCTTCACTTGAATTTCTTGTTTCAGCTTCTCTTTAATTTTTGGTACCTCAGTCATATTCTTTATGTCAAGGCTTCGTTTCAGTTGTCTCTTTTTTCTTTCTTTCATTTTGGTGTCCTTGTCTACTTCACTTAGAAGTGACAATTGACCTGTAGTTTATTTTGGTTTTTCTTTTTTCTTTCCAAACTGGCATTTTTCTTTTTTGTTTTTACTTATTCATCTATTGTTTCTATGATTGTTGCTGAGGCTGCATATATAAGATGATTAATTTCAGTCAGGTTCATCGATCTTTCCATTTCGTCCCTTATTTTTCTAATTGCTTGTTTAACAGGGTTGATGGTTTCCTTCACTTGACAGTTTTCTCCTACTTTTGGAATTGTCGGTCTTTCCTTGATAGACATTTCCTTTATATTTTCCTATTTATATCAGATGTTTTTATCATCTCTTTCTCTTTCTCATCATTATCTTCCTCTATTTTCTTGTGTACCTCAGAGGGATTATTACAACTGGTTTCTATTTGTTTCTCTGCATGTGATGTGTCTCCTCTGAATTTTTGGCATTTAGCCCCTTGATGTTAGCATTTAATCTATTTTTGATGTTTTCTCAGATGCTTTTGAGTTCTATGTCAGGTATTATTTTTTCCTGATGAGGTCACACCTGACATTGGTTAGTTTGTTATCATCAATATTTAGTCTGTTTGAGGGGTGTTTTTCTTACCAGATATTATAGGTGGCTTTGGTCGTTGTTGTCATTGTCAGATATATCATAGTGGTGTAAAAGGCTATCATTACTTCAATATACTCTTCCCTAGATCATTTATTTATTCTTTTTGTAGGATTTTCTTTTAATGAATATAGAGGGCCTCTGTGAGGACTCTCCCCAGCACAGTTTTCCTCTAGTTCTTGTTGGGTAGAGTTTGTTCCAGTTGCAGACTTTTCGATACCAGTCTGGTTCCTCAGTGAGGATCATGGTCCTTGTTGACCCACGCGACAACCGATGCCGATTAGCAATATTTTTCATTGTGTCAGAATTATAGTTAGTTCGTATTTACACATATGTATGGGCTTGTTCGTGCATAGCCATACCATGGTGGGTCATCATGGTAAGGGGGCCAGGCTTCCTCTTGCTATTTTTTTTACCATTGCTATTATTAACAGGAAAATCTTCATTTATAAGCATTTGGATCCTAAGGAGAGACAATGTGCTTCACAAGACTCTTATGTAACTTCAATTTTCAATGGAATTTTCTTTGACTTTTTCTCTCTTATGTTCAATAATATGAAACTGTATTCAAATCTCCCTAATCCTGTTATTACACAAATATATTTTACCTTTTAAATACAATGAATATATAGATCCTAATAATATTTAAAGAAAAGTTTATTATACGTGTTTGTATTGTATGACTCATAAAATAAAAATTGTATATAAATTACTAATAAATAAATAACAAAAGACCATTAAAAAATAACCAATAAGTCACTATCACCATAATCATTGCCACCACCATCATCACCATTACATCACTCTTTGTTTCTCTTTCTTCTTCCTTCTATCTATCTATCTATCTATCTATATAATACTAAAAGTCTGTGAACCATGCTTACATCAGCTGGTCAGGTGCATAATGATTTAAGTCCTTCGCCATCTCTCTCTTTCCCGCTCTCTGTGATTGCGTGCATGCTTATTTATATTTCAATTTTCTTTAAACTGTTGAATATTTAAAAAAACTGTTAAATATTAATATTTCCCTTAAACTGTTAAATATTTAAAAAAATATTTTTGACATATTTAAAAAATTTATTTCAAGTGAATATGATTTAAAAATATTTTTTGGCATATTAAAAAATATTTTTAAATTAATCTGATTTAAAAAATATTTTAAGTGAATAAGATTTAAAATATGAGTTGTCTATACAGTAAGTATTTTTATTTCAACTTTCTTGAAACAGATAATTTTATTTATGTTGAAATCAATGTCAATGTTTTCTAACATGAACCCTCAGTGATCCAACAGTTCACGGCTTGTCTAGTCAGTAATAAGAGTCTAATAACTGGTCAATACTCTGCCCAAATCAGGTAAAAAAAATTAAGATTTGCATCAAAAATTCATAGAAATAATAGGTACTGATTACATATCACTTATATCAACAAAGAATATAACTTAGTAACATGTGTCAAAAATTAAAATATTATTTATCTAAAATTTAATTTGCGGCTTCATACAAATCAATGTACATATGTACGTATCCATCCATCAATACATACAAGTACATATATACAAGTACATATACATATATATACACATATGTACAAATTATATAATATTATTATCATCATTATTATTAATACAATTATTATTATTATTGCTTTCTGCTTCATTTCTCTTCCTATCAGCAGCATTTGTCTTGTAAGTTTCAGCAATTTGCTTAAACGACTGCTATGAGGAGAAGATGCTTTTGTAATTCAAACAAAGACGCCATTAAGAGAAACAGATAAAAAGTTATTATTGTTATTATTATTATTGTTATTAATTAAAAATGTCTTTCAACATTTAAACTGATACAATTTTTTTTCTGTAATTAACAAAAGGTTTAGTGAATATGAAAAGAATTTATTACTTGTGACTTTTTCCAGTCACCCTGAATGCAAACTTGTTTTCTTAGCACGAAGACACTTCACCATTAGACAGTTAAAAATGAAACGATCATAGTGATATAGAAATAAATCTTACCTAATTTCTATATGAGTGCATAAATGTGTAATGCATTTTGTCCTTCAACTAGTGAGAAAAGAAGCATTCAGTTAGGAAACCTTGGATCACACATTTCACAAGGGAAGCTAAAATCCTTGCTACAGGTTTCAACCTGATAATTACAAAATTAGCAGTAAATTATAATAAATATTGAAATCATTCTCATTCTTATATATTTTTTTAACTTCTTTTCATCATAAGAATGGGTCTCAGAATTGTTTTACATTGTGAGTTTGCAAATATTGATAAAAGTATTGTGGGTGTGTGAGGATTATATGAATAAATATATATGAAATATCTGAAAGCCTCAAATTAACCTCATAAAATCTGTTCATGTCCAGGCAAAATGTACCATGTGTCAGCCATCCCCTCCCGTCTTGCCGTAGTACCACAGTTTTTGGTCAATAAAACTGCCATTGTGATCAGAGATGTCTGAAAATACATGACAATTATATGAGTTGATCTGTCATAAAACAAGATTCATTCATTTAGTCATTAAATCTGTCTTTTAATTTCAGCTTCCTCATCAGAAGATGACATTAAAACAGGGAAATGCCCGGCCAAATATGAGGTAAGGTGCATCATTTATAAGAATGGCTCTGGTGCTCTTGCAATATATCTTGACAAAATCCAAAGAAGTGTCTGCAATGTTATTGGTCCTGACCTGGTACCTCGACTTCACTTAATTTTCCAACACCATAACAACTGTTTCATAGTAACTCTGTTCTAATGAACTTTTCTTTTGTTTGGTATCTTGACCTCCTGAATTTAAACTTAGTACTAGATTAACAACTAGGTCTCATCATTTAACTGTTGAATTAGCTAGATGTCACTGTAAGTTCTATTTCAATAATTTCTTCTCTTGCATTTCTTTCTTGTGGAAATCTCTTCTGGCTTTCCTCTTTACCCTCAACAATGATCTTCAAAAAATTACATGCAGCATCAAATCATGATCATCTGCATCTCTTTTATTCTCCTTTCTCCTCACTAACATTTTCTCAGGGTTTTTTTCACTTTTACTATTCCCTTGCATCTTAGTGGCATTATCACCTTGCTTCAGGTGAAATATTTTTTTTTAAATATTATCATTTAAGTTATAGCAGAAAAAAATGCACTGTCTTTTCCTTCTTTGAATTTAATTTCAGGCTGTTTAAATAAATTGATAACTTGGGCATTGGACACTTGGGTGTCTCTTGTTTTTGAGTACATTATCTTCCCCCACCGCATTATTGGGGATAAATTCAAATTTCATCGAAGTATGTCCACATTCACACATGCCCTTGGGAAAGACCTGAATTCATAGGTTAAGGAGTAGGATAGACTAGGTTCACTAGCCTTGTGTGTAAGCTAGTCTAGGATAAGGATAACTCTGAATTCAAAACTATGGAGACGGCAACAAGAAACCACTGCACTATGTGTCTCGGTAAATTATAGCAATTCACAAATAATAAAGAAACCTAATCTATGGAGAGCCATGATTGCCTATGTCCTGAAGAGACATGGCACAAAAGAAACCTCCTCCATGTTCTTATCCAGAGATGAGATCTATTTAAAGACACCAGAAATCATGGAGAGTAGCAAACACTATATTTCCTTTATATATTTAGTCATGATAACATTCAATTCATAAATTAGGCTTGATAATAGTGTCAAGAGATTGGCAAATCGGATTTGACTGAATTGCATGTCGGTTATAAGAGAAATAAAGTAGAGAGTAAAGAGTGAGATGAGAGAAAGTTGATTACTGATCACATGTCATAGAACAACATTATACAACAAATAGATTAAAAACAATAATTAATGTTAATATACAGTCATAACAATATATTAGATCTTTGCAAAAGTTTGTTCTTAATTTTTATTGTTAATATAAACTGACCAAAGCTTTACACCGGTGTTTATTTTGGTCTCGATTTCTGGTTTGTTCCACATTGAAATCTTGCATCGTTCAATTGTGAGTCTGATTTTGTTGAATGTTGATATTTTGCCCAAAAGTGAATGCCTTAAAGATGAAGGATGAAAAGTTATGACTTTTGCCATATTATGCTCTATGAATTTGCAAAAAGGAATAAGCATGGGAACTATGACAAAAATATTCAGAATGGTTTTTTGGATTAGGTTCTATTTCTATGGATGGTCAAAAAGTGGTTTGACAGATGCCATCAGGTGATTTTAACCTAAATGATTAACCATGCACTGGACAATCTTCCAGTCGATGTAGATGCTCTGCTTTCCACTGTAGAGAATAAACTAAAGATGAGATTGCTAAGAATTTGAAGAGTGATATCTCAACTGCCATTTGAAGAGACTTAGATTTATTTCTAAACTTGACATGAGGGTGCCACATTCTTTGACAGAACAGGACAAGCTTGGTCCCGTTTCTGCAGAAATCTTTTGCTATTATGCCACAAAAAGAGCAGTTCTTGGATGAAATTGTCGCAGGCAGTGAAAAAAGGGATCATTTATGATAATGTTCAATGCAAATGCAGCTGGAAACAAACTTGTGAATGTGCAGAACTTGTGTTTAAAGCAGGCTTCCATCCAATGAATGTGTTGTTCTCCATTTGCTGCGATTGCAGAGGGAAAATTTACTTTAGGATCCTTCCAGCCAGTGAAACAACAACTGCAAAGAAGTATTGTAATGAACTCACCAATCTCAATGTGGCTATTTGAGAAAAACACCCAATTTCGATAAATCAAAAAGGTGTCATTTCCCACCATGACAATGCAAGATAGCATGTTACAAAATAGTCCTTGTAGAAGCTTAAAGAATCAAAATGGAATTCCACTCTCCAACATTGACCATATTCTCCTGACTTGGCTCCTTCAGACTTTCATTTGTTCCTGTCTCTACAGAACAATTTAAATGAAAAAAACTTTGACTCCATACAATCAGAAACAAAAACATGAAGCGTCTATGAAAATGGCATTGAAAAGCTTGTAGAATGTTGGGAGACAGTTGTTAAAAACAATGGCAACTAATTAATGTTTTTTTTTGTGATTATGTAAAATTTTGTTTTGAATTTTCTAATTGGGCACATAGTTCTGCAATGATCTAATACTCTCATAAAAGATACATGAAGGAGGATTGAGATTCATTCATCTTGTAAAACTTCAGAACATCAACCTACTTTTTCTTTCATTTCTTAAGTCAAAAGATTCCACCTTTACCTCTGATGGAAGTACTTTGTTTTTTCTTTTCACCATTTTCAAATTGCCAGCAACATTACTCTTATTCTTTAGGACTATTAATAAATAAAACATATAAACTGCTTCCTTCTGTGATTAACCACAAATGACTGAATCCTATCCAAACATCAAAGGATGTAGCACAATTGGAATTGAAATAAATTAGGAGTTTTTGAGGAGATTAGAACTTTCACATGCTAGATGTCAAGATCTCATTCTGACACATGGACAGGGTACCTTCAGTTCCTTTGAACCCTGATATGAAACCTTTTCATTATTGATTAACACTACTGCTATGACCACCAGAATAAATAATATGATATTAAAATATCAGAAAGGAAAACTGGCACCATGACTATATAAGCGAGTGCTGAAAGCCCTTCCAAAAGGAAAAATATTCTGGTGCATGTTCTGATCATGAAAAGAATTTCTCAGTCCCACCTCAAAGAATTCTCTGCTCTGACCATTAGGTTTCCATAACTGAATTGATTAAAGCATTTTCTTATTAAGTTCCAGGGGCAGATACAGGATTTTAAGCAAGATATAATAAAAAAAAAACATTATGGAGTTTATGATTAATGTATCGGTGGAGAACTTGGGGACTTCAATTTTGTATTTATAGAATATTCATATCATGTTAAAATAAAAATACAATTTTGTATTTATAGAATATTCATATCATGTTAAAATAAAAATTCACGTTAATTGAAATATTTAATAGTAAAACTGAAAAGAAATTTCAAACACCAGATGCAAGAAAGTAATATATGATCTGGCATTTTAAATTTACATTTCAGTTGTAGATTATTCACACTAGAATTGTCAAAAGAGTAAATTAAAATAAATAATCAATAAGATGGAAGACATTTATAATGAATAAGATGAAAGACATTTTAGATGAATAACAATTCATTTTTGTTTTTAAGGTTAATTTTTGATTACTTGAGATTATTTAGGGAGAGTTTGTTCATAAAATTTCTTTACCTTGACATTTAAACAATTTCTTTTTAAAATTGTGCATTGCCAAAGCTGGGAGGAATCTGAACTCTAACTCTGGATATATTTGCCAAAAGAGTCTCACCAGAAATGATTTTCTTTATTCTGATTTAACACTGCTTATTTTCACAGCTGGAATTTTATGTCAATATATCACATAATAAAAAACAAATATTACAATAAGATAAACTAATCAAAAATTAATAATGAATCCAGTTTGTCTCAGAATTCAAACAAGTTTTTATGTTCTTATCTTGACAAATCATAATGGAGATTATTCATGTGTTACTTTTACTGGGAAACTTTTTGCTACCTTGGCTTACATTTGTTCCAATCTTTAAATATGGCATTTCCTGTTTTCAGCTCAATATGATTTCCTGCTTTTGATTTCAATAAAGATTCACTATTTTTAATTATTATTTAAAATTATTAGTAATTTAAAAGAATTAATCTTTCAAATGAAAAAAATTCTTTTTTTTTAACCATTCTTCAGTGATGTACACTTGAACAACTTTGATGTAACAATAATAACGAAGATATCAATAAAATTGCTTGCAGTAGCAATTAAATAAAATGTCCAGTAAAGTCAATTTGATTTTTATTAAGTTTCTAATGATACGGTTGGAAAAGGAATTCATAAGAATTGTTAGAGATCAAGCAATTGAAGAAAATGTTTTATTATTGGCAAAACTGTAAGCCTTTCTAGCAGACACTGTTAGGATTCAGCAAAGAAATGGACATCTAATTAGATTCTTCATTTGAATCTTATTTGTTTAGATGAAAGATTTTGTTCTTTTCGAATAAGTCTCTTTGCTTGGCTTCCCAATTGCTGCGGCAATAAAGGAGCAAAATGTTTTTGTCTGTCTTTTGCTAACAAAGACGTTTGTAGTAGTTTTTTGGGTGATGTGATTCTGAAGGTCTTCACAAAATTGACTCAAACTCTTCCCCAAGCTCTAGAAGGCACAACAAATAAATAAATCATCTGGAGCTTTTGTTGATGAATGTCTTTGAAGATAATGGCCTATTAGAATCCTTTAAAATGATTCGATTTATAGTTTTGATCTTTTTCCCTTTTGTTGTTTCTGATGGTGGTTACTTCCCAGCACCAGTGTATTTTCATAATACCATTTTGATTTGCTAGCTTGAAAGGAAGACCAAACTAATGGAAGCCCAATTCTATGAGGAAAAACTTCAGCTTCAACAGAAACATGACAAGGCTGTTCAAAAGGTAAGAGTTTACCTTAAGGTTTCTATGAAGAATCATTTTTTTTTCTTTTAATATCAACATTTATATGACTTATTTGAGTTTACAAAGAGTTTCTTGATTTTCCTTTTGACAAATTTCCCTTTTTCAACAGCAACTTGAATTTTGCTGCCTCTAATTAATAGCAACAAGATTATTATTTTTCTAAGAGATTTTGAAATGTAAATTAATTTTATGCAAACCTTATGCATTTAGATTTGTGAGAATTTCATAATTCCATTACTGGAAATAGATCTCATCAAAAGCAGCTTCAGCTAAGAAGAAAGAAAATTCCTGTCTGTACAAAAAACTACATTTTTTTAATAATGCAATACATAAGAACACGTTATAATTTGATCTGAAAGTTTTAAATCAGCTCACTTGTCAATAACATCCAAAATGGATTTTGTGTTTTCTTTCTGCAAACATTTTCTTTAGTCCAAACCACATGTGGTTAATATCACATCAAAGCTTTGTAAATTGTGTTTGCGTTTTAAAAACGTTGTTATATCACTGCAAAGAGACTGGGAGTTTCAGCCTAGTGACAGCTGTGTGTACTCGGGCCTTATCTGCTAAGTTGCTTAATAAGATGAGGGATTACTGAATACAAACATTGAAAATAATGTGCAGTAAAAGAAGAAAGGAGAAACGGAATTAAGAATGTCTTTGAAGTGGTTGTCTGTAGCTGCTGTAAAGTTTGCAGTGGCACAGTAACACATTTAACAACAATCAAAAAGTATAAAGCCTAAGTGTTTTACTGGATTAATTGAAAAAAGAAAAAAAAATTATTTTTTTTACCATCTATCATATAGAGAATCTGATTTGTATTCAATAAATAAGAGAAAAGCCTTCTTAACTGGATCTTTAATGTAATTAATCAATTATTTTTTCTTTAATTATTAACTAAAGTTTTCATTAAATGATTCTATTTTTATATTTGGATTGGTGAACAAAACTCTATGTATCACAAAAATAAGTTGGGTCATCACGAGAAAAGACTTGGAAAGTTCTGTAATACATTTATACATACTCAATAAAGTATAACATCCAAGAAATAGCAAACTTTTTTTTACCATGTATCATATTGAGTGTATGAGACATATTCAATAAATAATATATCTGATAGAGTACTTTTAGGTGTCATAAGGGGTGTCTTAACAATTGTGGGGGGGAGGAGGTCAGAATTTTCTCATTATGCAATAAACTGAAGGGTCTTAATAAAAAGTGGTGTTAGAAAGTCATTTAAAGGGTCAAAAAGTATGAAATGGGTTGGTCTTAAAGTCAGGGTGATCGGAAAAGTGTCTAAAAAAAAAATAACCATTCCACCAACTATTCATCCTCTGAGAGTATATATATATATAGAGAGAGAGAGAGGGAGAAGGAAATATAAAGTATAATGTTTTACTGGATTAATTGAAGGAAGGAAAAAATTACCAATTAATTTTTTGTCATAGAAGGGCCCAACTTGAGAATTACAAACTGGGGTATATTAAAATTAAGCAAGTACTAAAACATAAATATCTGGAAAGTGTTTTAACAGAAGACAGAAAATGTGAAACTGAAATCCAAAGCCTCATTGGGGATAGCAAAAGAAGCCTTCTAAAAGCTAAGCAAAGTTTTAAGAAACAAGAACGATTTCATTAGAAACAAAGAAAAGCGTACTTAACTCTTATATCATATTGGCCATCCTATATGACAGTGAATGCTGGACAATCTCCTCACAGATGAAGAAGCGAGAAAGCAACAGAAACGTGGTTCTACAGAAGGATACTGAGAATACCATGGACTGAACATGTGAGCAACAAGGAAGTTTTAGAGAAAAACGAAAATGAAAAGGACATTTATACTTTGAATCAGAAATATATGGTTAAAATTTCTTGGATATGTAATGAGGAAAGAGTGCTTAGTAAACTTGATACTCACAGGACTTATAGAAGGCAACAGGGATAGACAAAAGCAGCATGTAACCTGTGTAATGAGCTTGTGCAAATGGTTGGCAGAACAGAGATTAGAAGAGACAAGAAAAAGACAAAATTTACTAAGAGCCACAAAGGACAGGAAATTGTGGAGATCCATGATCACCCATATCCTGAGGGGGGGACAGGACATAGAAGAAGAATATTTTCACAATCATAACAAGCAAATGCAAAAAATACACCAATGGAAATTAATAACATAAATAGAACTTTTGCAAAATTTCATTTAAACAGAATTCATTCTTGATTTTTCAGTATGCTTAAAAACTGGTGTTATATCAAATATTTATTAGAACTTTATTGAAATGATTTTCTCACTATGTCAGAGGATATTAACTTATTAAACACAGAATGAGGAACATAATTGTTATGGTTTCCCTTAGTTTCTTTTAGTCATCAGTTGTTATAGAATTGATGGCATTATAATGAACTGTTTTCAACAACTTTCTGAAGGAGAAATCCTTCCTAAGTTTATGGAAGGTATCAAGTGTATGCCCTGTTTTTCAAGAATGCAAGTGAGTGCTCATCTTTATTATGATATTGGCTTATCAGCAAACTCTTTGAGGCTATCAGCAAAACAGTTGTTGATACCCTCAACATGGAAAACCTCCTGAGGGACAAACAGTATGAATTTTTCACTTTTAGGTCCACTGCTGATATCATGTCATTTTACCAAGTATCAGTGAGGCACTAGACAATAAATACATCATGAGGATGATTGCCTTAGATATATCAAAGACTTTTGACAAGGTGTGGCATAGGGCGTTGCTATACAAACTCTCCAGCTATGGAATCTCTGGAAGTTTTCTCAAAATTATCAAGTCCTTCCTAATAAATAGTTCCATGAAGCTAGTTATTAATGGCCTTTTTCTGAAGCCCATGAGATTATTGCAGACATCCCTCAAGGCTTGCTTATTTCTGCTTTATATTAATTTGCCTAAGAACATACTCTGATCTTTAGTGAATATCTATGCAGATGATACAATGGTATATGGGAGTACATCACCTGGCAGTCAATCTCTCCTCTGACTTAGCTCTAACAGGTCAATGAGGAAATAACTGGATTGTAATATTCAATACTGTTGCATCTATCTATCTATCTATCTACCTATCGGATCTTGTGTTTTCAAGATAACAGAGGGAAATAAATAAGGAAGACAAACTCATAGATAAGTAATGAAATAGAAGGTTTACTACACAAAGGTACACTAAGCAATTGTCCTAATACTAACTCTGCTCAACTCTGCTTATTTACATAAATGGATGATTCCATTCATTTATGTTCTATATGACAAATACCTCCAAAACCGAATTAGTAACATTGCATCATCACTAAACAGACCCTGAATTTTTGCCTTAAGTAATGAACAAACAATTCTCACGATAGGTTTTCCATACCTTGTCTACGTATTATATCAAGTTCACACCCAGACCTCAAGTGGAACTGACATATACAATTCATCATTAAAATAAATGGTCAATTCCTTATACAGTTTTCCACTAACTACTTGACTCCTCCTATTATGCTCTATTTTCACAAGAGCAAGACCAGTCCAAAAATGGTATACTGCTGCTATATCTGTGTGGTATCTGTCCAGTCTCCACTTTCCAGTCTTGATAGTGTTTGAAAGCATCTATGCAGCTTTGTAGGTAATGAATACTTTTCTCCCCTATGACCCCACCCCCTTTACCACAGGTGAAATGTTGCAAACCTCTTGCTACTCTATTGCTATTTCCAGCAAACGTTTTCATAAGCTAGATTCTTTAGTTTTAATCTTTACGGTTAAAACCTGCCATGACATCTACCCCGAGATGAAGCATCTCTATTCCCTTGATATTCTACTAGTAAAGAGGAAGTTACACTCACACAGCTTCTTTCCAACAACTGCTAATGTATGGATCAATTTCTTGAGAGGATGCTTTCTTGTCCTCTACACTCTTAACCTCTTCAAGTCTAGGGTTAGCAATTATCTTTCCCACATATCTTCATCAACTGAAACCTCTTACTTCTTACTCATCCAACAAAACCTCCATCAGTAACTTTTGACCTTAGGAACAAATACAGGCAGGCAAAAGAGGAATGACTCAGCAAAAGTGTGCAGAAATAGAAAAAAAATGAGTATTAAAGATAAAGTAGATATACGTAAAGGAAGAGGAGAACAGGGAAAGAGAAACAATGTTTATCAAGAGGTTGCATCAAATGCAAGGATGAGATACTGAAATTAGAGAAAGAAAAAATACTTCAGAGATGGAATGAATATATAAGAGAACTCTTCTATGACAAAAGAGAACAACCAGCAATACACACAGTTATTGAAAGACCAGAAATATTAAAATATCTGAAGTGAAATCAGTCAAGGGCCAAATTGAAGAGAAACAAAGCAGCAATACACAGATGGAATTGTAATAGAGACACTGAGAGACCTTGGATGATTTTGGCATTGACTAGATTACAGACATAATGAAATATACAGCAGTGCTGATATACTGGAAGACCTAAGTAGATCTATTTTTATAGCACTGCCTAAGAAGCCAGGTGCCAAAAAAATGTGAACTTGATTGAACAATCAACCTACTGAATGTTGTATAATAAAACTTATCCAAATTCAGATGAATAGAGCATACAACAGAATTAGACCAGATATTGGACAAGAACAGTGTGGGTTCATTAAAGTCACTGGAACAAGGAATGCAAGGATGCAATATTTAAGCTCAGAATGATATCAAAAAGAACAATACAGATGCAAAATGATGTGTACCTATGTTTTATAGATTATGCAAATGTGTTTGATAAAGTATGTTACAAAAAACTGTTGGAAATGCTAGGTAAGCTTACCGTATTTGGGAAATATTTTAAAATAATCCAGAATCTATACTAGCAGCAAACCACATGTATATGGAGAGAAAATGAATTCAGTAAATATACAAAAGTAGAAAGGGGCATAAGACAAGGATGGGTCTTCTCACCAGACTTATTCAACATTTATAGTGAGATAATTCTGAGAAAATTAGAAATCTTACCAGAATTCATTATTGGCAGCCACAATGTGCACATAAGATATGCAGATGACACAGTGCAAACAGCAGATGGAGAAAGGAAACTACAAGAATTCCTACAGAAAGTAGTGGAGGAAAGCGAGAAGAAAGGAACAACCTAACATGCAAATTACAAATTGGAGATGCCAAGATCAAACAAGTACAACAATTTGAATATCAGGGACGTGTTTTAATGGTGGATGGAAAGTACAACACTGAAATCTGAACGTGTATTGAGATAGCGAATGATGCCTTCTGAAAGCTAAGAGACAAGAAAATATGATTAGAAACAAAGAAAATAGTAATATCAGTCTTCCTATATGGCAGTGAATGCTGAATAATCTCCTCAAACATGAAGAAGAGACTTCAAGCAAGAGAAATGTGGTTCTACAGAAGGATGATGAGAATATCATGGACTGAACATGTGAGCAACAAAAAGTTTTTATAGAAAATGGAAGTAAAAAGAACACTTCTACTTAACATCAGAAAGAGGGAGTTGAAATTTCTAGGGTACATAATGAGAAAAAAGGGCTTGGAAAATTTGACACTCACAGGACAGATTGAAGGCAAGAGGAAAGCAGCAAATAACCTAGCTAATGAACTTGTGTAAATGGTTGGCAGAACAGGGATTAGGTGAGATAGCAAAAAGCCAACATTTTCTAAGCACTACAAAAGACAGGAAATTGTGGAGAGCCATGATTGCTAACATCCTGAAGGGACATGATGCATAGAAGTAGTAGTATCACCAGATATTACACCTTTGGAATAACATTTATTCTTCTCTTTACAAAATCTTGTAGCGTTTAAAATAGTAGAAATGCAGATTTTCTGCTGTGTACTTTCAGCACAGCTAATATATTCACTCTTTTTAGAGACTATGTAACATGATAGCAAAATAAACATAAATATTCATAATATACACAAGAATTATTAACAGTAGTCTCCACATTGGAAGCAATACGAATATTATTATGACTTTGAGCCATTTACATACCAAAGAAATCACTGAGGGCAATACTTTTTACTTAATCCACATAATATAGTATTTACACTATTTACATTATTCTGACTATTGTCCTCACCTTTGTTGCCATATTTATTACAACCAATGCCTTTATCCATTGTGCCAGGCGTTAGTTAGATCCAGTGACAGGACCCAAAGAGTGTGAGTTCAATACCCAGTTAAGGCAGTGGAGAACTTTCAGAGGGAAATTAACAGGAGATAACTGATAACTGACATCCATTAAACATGGCATGTGGAACTAGAACAGTTTACCCCAGCGAGTGAAATAAAGGGTTCAGTTCGACATTCCAACCACCTGAAGAAGGCTGGAGTGTACAACGGCCGAAACGTAATAAATATGCCAACAAAGATGAGGACAATAGTCAGAATAATGTAAATAATGTACATAATACCTCATCTCAGAAATATAGATAGATATAGTATTACATATAAAGACAAATTCACCAGAAATGGATGATCATATATTTGATATTCCCACAGTTTGTATATAATGAATATATTTAATAAATATTCTATTTAGCATGACAATATATAATTAGTATCACATTATTTTGTAAAATATATATTTAAAAAATGTATTTTATAGGAACATCTGTCTATATTTCTGAGATCAGGTATTGTAACTATTTACATTGTTCAGACTGTTGTCTACATCTTTATTGTCATATTCACAATGTTTCAGCCACTGTATGCACCAGCCTTCTTCTGGTGATGTACATTGAAATTTCAAACCAAACCCTTTATTTCGTCCAGTGGGGTAGATTGTTCTATTTCCATGTGCCATGCATTTTCCAGGAAAGGCATCATTAGTGGATTTTTGCAGAAAGGTCATGGCATGTGGAACTAGAACAATCTACCACAGTTGACTAAATAAAGGGTTTGGTTGAAAATTCCAATGTATATCACCTGAAGAAATCCAGAGAATACAACAGACAAAACGTTGTAACAGTCCAAACAATGTAAATAGAATAAACAGTTTATAGGAAAAATATTGAAGTTGTTTTACGAAGTTCAGATTGATACAAGGCCATAAGTTTCAGGCACCCACTAATGATTTGTGAATGTTTTTGGTCACCCATTAATTAATTCCTTTTCTCATAAGGTGTAATAGATTATATATATATATATATATATATATATATATATATATATATATATATATATATATATATACACTTAGAATACACATACACACTCTTTTAAATATCAACACCTCACCTTATTAAGCATGTTTCTTGATACTTCATTAAAAATATATTTCTTCCAATATAAAATGTCTGACTTAAAGGGAAAAACAGAAATGAATACAAAAACAATTTTTTAAATGAAGATTCTGTTGTTTGAATGAGAAGGACTAAAGTTATTAAAAGCTAATAGAAAAGCCCACAGGTTCTGAATAATATTTGTTTAAATTTCTTGATGTTTACTGCTCTTGCAGCATTTAACCTTTAAATGAAGATATAATAGCTGAGAAACTTTCTATGTCAAGGTGAGGAAATGTTGGTGAGAAAGATTGTGTACCACCAGTTTTCTAAGTGGGGTGGGCATACCAGGTTGGAAAATCAGTATTTTACCTCAGCTCAAATATCAGTCACTGGTACCAGTGATGAATCTACAATTATTTTAGACAAAAAAAGTAGGTCAGAAAACGATGTTCTGTTCATGAATTCCTTATATGATTATCATTGCATAATTAAGATAGCAAATAATTAATACAAATTATGAAGAAGAGCATCAATACAGTGTTTAATGATCAATGGTGTTCATATGAATCAACAAAAACTTCATTGCAACGAGGTTCTTTTGAGCTGACAAAATAAAAATTGGATATCTTAAGGAAAGTTCAATTCAACATTCATTGATTTTTATTACTCCAACTCATTATATAAATTGAGGGCTGATTGTAAATCTAATAAAATTTCAATATGCAATCCACACACACACACATGCATACAAGTGTGCACGCATGTGTGTATTGCATGAGCATTATTTTTCCAAATTACCAGAAGAGTGGACTCTTCTCATAACCTGTCCTTTCAGTGGAGCTTGGACAAAATAACTGCATATCAACAGGGGCCACATACCAAGTAAATAGTTAGAGACTCATATATAAATGATTAATATTTATGTCTCTTAACCAAGTCATTGCCAATAGACCCAAATATAAAGGATAAATACTTATCTATTCCTAAACCAAATAAATGCCTATAAATGACGAATAGTAAATGCTTGTAGATTCGAATATAACAAAACTGAAAAATGGCTAATTTTGACATGAAATCATCCAAATTTCTTGTAAATATATCACAAAATGATTTTCTGTGAAACATTATATTAAACAAACTTTCCAATTGTGATTTGGTCCTGTGGATAAATAAACTTTTAAAGCAAGAAATGCTTACATACATAAATATATTAAAAATTGATTTTATTTACTATAATTATTTTCATTTTCAGACAAGACAGAATCAATTATTATCTTTTCTTAAATTGTTACTCTAATATTGAGGAAGTATTGAACAGAGATGCAGAGAAATATAGTTTTCAATATTTTATAAATAAAAAGCAATTGTAAAATTAGTTAAATATTGCTGTCATTTTTTAGGAGCCTGAGTAAACTAGTATTATTTATAAACCAGGTTGGAAACTTAGGCCTACTGTATCTAACTGATGATTTTTTTTATTAAATGACTATTAAGTAAAAGTGAGTTGTCTCATTTTCAGTCTACTGTATTCTGAGGCCATTCTAACATGAATGGTATCAGTGTCAATGTATATGAATATGGAACACAATATAATTACCTTTGTTTCTTTCTCATTTCCCTAGTTATGCAGGCACATTGACTCTAGAAGTCATAAAGGCTAATTCTTATATGTTTCAGCAAGCTCCTCTTTCTTGGGGCATATAAATCACACATGTACACACACACACACACACATATATAAAATTGTGTATTTGGCCAGCAATCCATCTTTTATACAAGTTTCATTAAAACAACTGCCAAGGTACTGTGGTTATGTTTTTATTTCATTTTTTTTACTTCAAATTGTGTTCTTATAATTCAAAATTATAAGAACACAATAAAAATTAAATAAAAAAACTTAACCATAGTACAATGCCAGTTGTTTTTAATGAAACGTGTATATATATATATATATATATATATATATATATATATATATACATACACGCACACACACTGTGAGTTGTCAACCTCCACCTAAGAAAAGCAAAAACTTGCATTCTTTATAAATTTTTGCTTCAAATAATACCTTACTTGTAAAACTTCTATCATTAGCAAAACATGTTGGCATGGCACTAATTTTTTAGAAATCACTTTTGTTTAAAAATTTTATTGCAAGACTGTAATCTCTCCTTACAGTCATTGATCCGTTCATAACGGATATCTGGTCAAATTTCCTATCAATGCCTGCCTTTCTGACTGCAGTCAGAGACAAGTTTGTTTTATTTTTGCTTCAGACAGAATTTTACTATTCTTCATGGTAAAACTGTACCAATTCTGATGTAAATCTTACCCTGAAGGGAACTTTACAACCTAAAACATTTTAACCTACCAAATAAAAATGCATGCTGATATATCAACAGTTACAATACAATCAAAGGCATTCTTTTTTAATGCAACATCAAGAATTTTATGATACATAGCAATCCCTTGCCTCTTTAATGGTGACAATCTCTCTTGGCCCAGGATTTTTCACAGAGTATCACAGATCCATCCCCATGTTTGCTGAGCAGTGACAATTTTTTTTTTACGTAATTTGGGATTCTTGCTCAAATAATTCTACTTTAATTTCATCTATTATCTTTTCACCATTTGTTATGCTCAGCACTTAGAGACTGCAGAAATGAGACAGGTGGAATAATTCACACAAAAAAATGAATTTAATGAATAGTTTTATGCTATGAAAGTTAAAACATTTTGTTAAAAAGAATAGACCAAATTAACTGTTGGAAATAGGAGGTGCAGAAATCTTTTTACTTTTTTCTGATAAAAATATAAACTCAGTGTTGCAAACATGTTTGTTTTTTTGCCAAAGATGGGACATTTTAGATGCTAAGTGTTATTTGATACAAAACTAGCAATTTGAAAAAAAAAAGGTTTGTGAATAACATGTAATTTTGCAAGATTTTTTAGGGGTAGGAGTGAAAACTTTTTAAAACCACTGTATCACAAATATAATTTACAAAACTTTTAGAAAAAAATGAAAACTTATTTCAGTGGATCCTGGAAAGAAGGGATTTTGTTAATCATTCTAACTTGAACCTACCTTCCAATGAATTATGCAACCATGAACCTTTTTTATCCTCAACAATAATATTTTCTGCATTAAAATGTGCGCTAATTTTTTGAGAGCGTATATGAATGCTAAATGACTAAGAGGAAAGCCATTTTCTAAAAAACAAAATGCAAAAAAGCCTAGAGAATCATTGACACAAGCTGCATGGATTAAGAACCTAATATTCAAAACAAATAATGAGGATAGTAATGAAGTTGAAGGGGGAGCAGTAGAAGACACTGGTTGCACTTTGGGAGTGTTAGGTATAGAGAGGAGGTTACAGGTCGATCAACAGGCGCCTTTATCTTAAATGTCAGGCAGTACAAATAGATTGGTAAGCCCATACTATATCCTCTGATCTTTATTCTCCAGTTTGTCTCTGATTGTCTCTGTTTGGGTTTATCAGGACTTCCCAGGCTTTCCATATTGATTAGTGTATGTGAATGTTTTCAAAAATAGCACTTCAACTCTATTTGTGACTGTCTGTAGACTTAACTACTGAGTGAGTGTAGATTTGTATGGAGACAAAAGCTTGAAATATATGCAAAGAAGCATGTCTACACACACGTGTGCACACATTTCTCTATTATGATGGAGGCTTTGTTACACTACACTACAATTACTTGCACTAGTATTCCACCTTCATATTTTTACCAATTTCTTCATCATTTTGTAAGATGTGCATGTAGCAGATGTGATAGTCTTTAGGAATCATTTAGTGCCACTTGATGCAAACATATTTTTGAGGAAGGCTAAAGTGTTCATGGGCTGAAACAGGGAAAATGAATAACAGTCATTTTACATTTTGAGGCAGCTGAAAGATTGCATATTTTGAAACAAGATGAACATATTGTTCAATAAATGGTTTGAAGATGACTGAAGGATGTATGAGCTGAAACAAGAATGATAAATCTTTTGAATAAGATTAGGGGTTGAATAGGCTGATACAAGAATAAATAAATCTTTTGAATAAGATTAGGGGTTGAATAGGCTGATACAAGAATAAATGAATCTTTTTAATAAGATTAGGGGTTGAATAGGCTGATACAAGAATAAATGAATCTTTTGAATAAGATTAGGGGTTGAATAGGCTGATACAAGAATAAATGAATCTTTTGAATAAGATTAGCGGTTGAATAGGCTGATACAAGAATAAATAAATCTTTTGAATAAGATTAGGGGTTGAATAGGCTGATACAAGAATAAATGAATCTTTTTAATAAGATTAGGGGTTGAATAGGCTGATACAAGAATAAATGAATCTTTTGAATAAGATTAGGGGTTGAATAGGCTGATACAAGAATAAATGAATCTTTTGAATAAGATTAGGGGTTGAATAGGCTGATACAAGAATAAATAAATCTTTTGAATAAGATTAGGGGTTGAATAGGCTGATACAAGAATAAATGAATCTTTTGAATAAGATTAGGGGTTGAATAGGCTGATACAAGAATAAATAAATCTTTTGAATAAGATTAGGGGTTGAATAGGCTGATACAAGAATAAATGAATCTTTTTAATAAGATTAGGGGTTGAATAGGCTGATACAAGAATAAATGAATCTTTTGAATAAGATTAGGGGTTGAATAGGCTGATACAAGAATAAATAAATCTTTTTAATAAGATTAGGGGTTGAATAGGCTGATACAAGAATAAATAAATCTTTTGAATAAGATTAGGGGTTGAATAGGCTGATACAAGAATAAATGAATCTTTTGAATAAGATTAGGGGTTGAATAGGCTGATACAAGAATAAATGAATCTTTTGAATAAGATTAGGGGTTGAATAGGCTGATACAAGAATAAATGAATCTTTTGAATAAGATTAGGGGTTGAATAGGCTGATACAAGAATAAATGAATCTTTTTAATAAGATTAGGGGTTGAATAGGCTGATACAAGAATAAATAAATCTTTTTAATAAGATTAGGGGTTGAATAGGCTGATACAAGAATAAATGAATCTTTTTAATAAGATTAGGGGTTGAATAGGCTGATACAAGAATAAATGAATCTTTTGAATAAGATTAGGGGTTGAATAGGCTGATACAAGAATAAATAAATCTTTTTAATAAGATTAGGGGTTGAATAGGCTGATACAAGAATAAATGAATCTTTTTAATAAGATTAGGGGTTGAATAGGCTGATACAAGAATAAATGAATCTTTTGAATAAGATTAGGGGTTGAATAGGCTGATACAAGAATAAATGAATCTTTTTAATAAGATTAGGGGTTGAATAGGCTGATACAAGAATAAATGAATCTTTTTAATAAGATTAGGGGTTGAATAGGCTGATACAAGAATAAATGAATCTTTTTAATAAGATTAGGGGTTGAATAGGCTGATACAAGAATAAATAAATCTTTTGAATAAGATTAGGGGTTGAATAGGCTGATACAAGAATAAATGAATCTTTTTAATAAGATTAGGGGTTGAATAGGCTGATACAAGAATAAATGAATCTTTTGAATAAGATTAGGGGTTGAATAGGCTGATACAAGAATAAATGAATCTTTTTAATAAGATTAGGGGTTGAATAGGCTGATACAAGAATAAATGAATCTTTTGAATAAGATTAGGGGTTGAATAGGCTGATACAAGAATAAATGAATCTTTTTAATAAGATTAGGGGTTGAATAGGCTGATACAAGAATAAATGAATCTTTTGAATAAGATTAGGGGTTGAATAGGCTGATACAAGAATAAATGAATCTTTTTAATAAGATTAGGGGTTGAATAGGCTGATACAAGAATAAATGAATCTTTTGAATAAGATTAGGGGTTGAATAGGCTGATACAAGAATAAATGAATCTTTTTAATAAGATTAGGGGTTGAATAGGCTGATACAAGAATAAATGAATCTTTTTAATAAGATTAGGGGTTGAATAGGCTGATACAAGAATAAATGAATCTTTTGAATAAGATTAGGGGTTGAATAGGCTGATACAAGAATAAATGAATCTTTTTAATAAGATTAGGGGTTGAATAGGCTGATACAAGAATAAATGAATCTTTTGAATAAGATTAGGGGTTGAATAGGCTGATACAAGAATAAATAAATCTTTTGAATAAGATTAGGGGTTGAATAGGCTGATACAAGAATAAATGAATCTTTTGAATAAGATTAGGGGTTGAATAGGCTGATACAAGAATAAATAAATCTTTTGAATAAGATTAGGGGTTGAATAGGCTGATACAAGAATAAATGAATCTTTTGAATAAGATTAGGGGTTGAATAGGCTGATACAAGAATAAATAAATCTTTTGAATAAGATTAGGGGTTGAATAGGCTGATACAAGAATAAATAAATCTTTTGAATAAGATTAGGGGTTGAATAGGCTGATACAAGAATAAATGAATCTTTTGAATAAGATTAGGGGTTGAATAGGCTGATACAAGAATAAATAAATCTTTTGAATAAGATTAGGGGTTGAATAGGCTGATACAAGAATAAATGAATCTTTTGAATAAGATTAGGGGTTGAATAGGCTGATACAAGAATAAATAAATCTTTTGAATAAGATTAGGGGTTGAATAGGCTGATACAAGAATAAATGAATCTTTTGAATAAGATTAGGGGTTGAATAGGCTGATACAAGAATAAATGAATCTTTTGAATAAGATTAGGGGTTGAATAGGCTGATACAAGAATAAATAAATCTTTTGAATAAGATTAGGGGTTGAATAGGCTGATACAAGAATAAATAAATCTTTTGAATAAGATTAGGGGTTGAATAGGCTGATACAAGAATAAATGAATCTTTTGAATAAGATTAGGGGTTGAATAGGCTGATACAAGAATAAATAAATCTTTTGAATAAGATTAGGGGTTGAATAGGCTGATACAAGAATAAATGAATCTTTTGAATAAGATTAGGGGTTGAATAGGCTGATACAAGAATAAATGAATCTTTTGAATAAGATTAGGGGTTGAATAGGCTGATACAAGAATAAATAAATCTTTTGAATAAGATTAGGGGTTGAATAGGCTGATACAAGAATAAATAAATCTTTTGAATAAGATTAGGGGTTGAATAGGCTGATACAAGAATAAATGAATCTTTTGAATAAGATTAGGGGTTGAATAGGCTGATACAAGAATAAATAAATCTTTTGAATAAGATTAGGGGTTGAATAGGCTGATACAAGAATAAATGAATCTTTTGAATAAGATTAGGGGTTGAATAGGCTGATACAAGAATAAATAAATCTTTTGAATAAGATTAGGGGTTGAATAGGCTGATACAAGAATAAATGAATCTTTTGAATAAGATTAGGGGTTGAATAGGCTGATACAAGAATAAATGAATCTTTTTAATAAGATTAGGGGTTGAATAGGCTGATACAAGAATAAATGAATCTTTTGAATAAGATTAGGGGTTGAATAGGCTGATACAAGAATAAATAAATCTTTTGAATAAGATTAGGGGTTGAATAGGCTGATACAAGAATAAATGAATCTTTTGAATAAGATTAGGGGTTGAATAGGCTGATACAAGAATAAATAAATCTTTTGAATAAGATTAGGGGTTGAATAGGCTGATACAAGAATAAATAAATCTTTTGAATAAGATTAGGGGTTGAATAGGCTGATACAAGAATAAATGAATCTTTTGAATAAGATTAGGGGTTGAATAGGCTGATACAAGAATAAATAAATCTTTTGAATAAGATTAGGGGTTGAATAGGCTGATACAAGAATAAATGAATCTTTTGAATAAGATTAGGGGTTGAATAGGCTGATACAAGAATAAATGAATCTTTTTAATAAGATTAGGGGTTGAATAGGCTGATACAAGAATAAATGAATCTTTTGAATAAGATTAGGGGTTGAATAGGCTGATACAAGAATAAATAAATCTTTTGAATAAGATTAGGGGTTGAATAGGCTGATACAAGAATAAATGAATCTTTTGAATAAGATTAGGGGTTGAATAGGCTGATACAAGAATAAATAAATCTTTTGAATAAGATTAGGGGTTGAATAGGCTGATACAAGAATAAATGAATCTTTTGAATAAGATTAGGGGTTGAATAGGCTGATACAAGAATAAATGAATCTTTTGAATAAGATTAGGGGTTGAATAGGCTGATACAAGAATAAATAAATCTTTTGAATAAGATTAGGGGTTGAATAGGCTGATACAAGAATAAATAAATCTTTTGAATAAGATTAGGGGTTGAATAGGCTGATACAAGAATAAATGAATCTTTTGAATAAGATTAGGGGTTGAATAGGCTGATACAAGAATAAATAAATCTTTTGAATAAGATTAGGGGTTGAATAGGCTGATACAAGAATAAATGAATCTTTTGAATAAGATTAGGGGTTGAATAGGCTGATACAAGAATAAATAAATCTTTTGAATAAGATTAGGGGTTGAATAGGCTGATACAAGAATAAATGAATCTTTTGAATAAGATTAGGGGTTGAATAGGCTGATACAAGAATAAATGAATCTTTTTAATAAGATTAGGGGTTGAATAGGCTGATACAAGAATAAATGAATCTTTTGAATAAGATTAGGGGTTGAATAGGCTGATACAAGAATAAATAAATCTTTTGAATAAGATTAGGGGTTGAATAGGCTGATACAAGAATAAATGAATCTTTTGAATAAGATTAGGGGTTGAATAGGCTGATACAAGAATAAATAAATCTTTTGAATAAGATTAGGGGTTGAATAGGCTGATACAAGAATAAATGAATCTTTTTAATAAGATTAGGGGTTGAATAGGCTGATACAAGAATAAATGAATCTTTTGAATAAGATTAGGGGTTGAATAGGCTGATACAAGAATAAATGAATCTTTTGAATAAGATTAGGGGTTGAATAGGCTGATACAAGAATAAATGAATCTTTTGAATAAGATTAGGGGTTGAATAGGCTGATACAAGAATAAATGAATCTTTTTAATAAGATTAGGGGTTGAATAGGCTGATACAAGAATAAATGAATCTTTTGAATAAGATTAGGGGTTGAATAGGCTGATACAAGAATAAATAAATCTTTTGAATAAGATTAGGGGTTGAATAGGCTGATACAAGAATAAATGAATCTTTTGAATAAGATTAGGGGTTGAATAGGCTGATACAAGAATAAATAAATCTTTTGAATAAGATTAGGGGTTGAATAGGCTGATACAAGAATAAATAAATCTTTTGAATAAGATTAGGGGTTGAATAGGCTGATACAAGAATAAATGAATCTTTTTAATAAGATTAGGGGTTGAATAGGCTGATACAAGAATAAATGAATCTTTTGAATAAGATTAGGGGTTGAATAGGCTGATACAAGAATAAATAAATCTTTTGAATAAGATTAGGGGTTGAATAGGCTGATACAAGAATAAATGAATCTTTTGAATAAGATTAGGGGTTGAATAGGCTGATACAAGAATAAATGAATCTTTTGAATAAGATTAGGGGTTGAATAGGCTGATACAAGAATAAATGAATCTTTTTAATAAGATTAGGGGTTGAATAGGCTGATACAAGAATAAATGAATCTTTTTAATAAGATTAGGGGTTGAATAGGCTGATACAAGAATAAATGAATCTTTTTAATAAGATTAGGGGTTGAATAGGCTGATACAAGAATAAATGAATCTTTTGAATAAGATTAGGGGTTGAATAGGCTGATACAAGAATAAATAAATCTTTTGAATAAGATTAGGGGTTGAATAGGCTGATACAAGAATAAATGAATCTTTTTAATAAGATTAGGGGTTGAATAGGCTGATACAAGAATAAATAAATCTTTTGAATAAGATTAGGGGTTGAATAGGCTGATACAAGAATAAATGAATCTTTTTAATAAGATTAGTGGTTGAATAGGCTGATACAAGAATAAATGAATCTTTTTAATAAGATTAGGGGTTGAATAGGCTGATACAAGAATAAATGAATCTTTTGAATAAGATTAGGGGTTGAATAGGCTGATACAAGAATAAATAAATCTTTTGAATAAGATTAGGGGTTGAATAGGCTGATACAAGAATAAATGAATCTTTTGAATAAGATTAGGGGTTGAATAGGCTGATACAAGAATAAATAAATCTTTTTAATAAGATTAGGGGTTGAATAGGCTGATACAAGAATAAATGAATCTTTTTAATAAGATTAGGGGTTGAATAGGCTGATACAAGAATAAATGAATCTTTTTAATAAGATTAGGGGTTGAATAGGCTGATACAAGAATAAATGAATCTTTTTAATAAGATTAGGGGTTGAATAGGCTGATACAAGAATAAATGAATCTTTTGAATAAGATTAGGGGTTGAATAGGCTGATACAAGAATAAATGAATCTTTTTAATAAGATTAGGGGTTGAATAGGCTGATACAAGAATAAATGAATCTTTTTAATAAGATTAGGGGTTGAATAGGCTGATACAAGAATAAATGAATCTTTTTAATAAGATTAGGGGTTGAATAGGCTGATACAAGAATAAATGAATCTTTTTAATAAGATTAGGGGTTGAATAGGCTGATACAAGAATAAATGAATCTTTTGAATAAGATTAGGGGTTGAATAGGCTGATACAAGAATAAATGAATCTTTTTAATAAGATTAGGGGTTGAATAGGCTGATACAAGAATAAATGAATCTTTTGAATAAGATTAGGGGTTGAATAGGCTGATACAAGAATAAATAAATCTTTTTAATAAGATTAGGGGTTGAATAGGCTGATACAAGAATAAATGAATCTTTTTAATAAGATTAGGGGTTGAATAGGCTGATACAAGAATAAATGAATCTTTTTAATAAGATTAGGGGTTGAATAGGCTGATACAAGAATAAATAAATCTTTTTAATAAGATTAGGGGTTGAATAGGCTGATACAAGAATAAATGAATCTTTTTAATAAGATTAGGGGTTGAATAGGCTGATACAAGAATAAATGAATCTTTTGAATAAGATTAGGGGTTGAATAGGCTGATACAAGAATAAATGAATCTTTTTAATAAGATTAGGGGTTGAATAGGCTGATACAAGAATAAATGAATCTTTTTAATAAGATTAGGGGTTGAATAGGCTGATACAAGAATAAATGAATCTTTTGAATAAGATTAGGGGTTGAATAGGCTGATACAAGAATAAATAAATCTTTTGAATAAGATTAGGGGTTGAATAGGCTGATACAAGAATAAATGAATCTTTTGAATAAGATTAGGGGTTGAATAGGCTGATACAAGAATAAATAAATCTTTTGAATAAGATTAGGGGTTGAATAGGCTGATACAAGAATAAATAAATCTTTTGAATAAGATTAGGGGTTGAATAGGCTGATACAAGAATAAATGAATCTTTTGAATAAGATTAGGGGTTGAATAGGCTGATACAAGAATAAATAAATCTTTTGAATAAGATTAGGGGTTGAATAGGCTGATACAAGAATAAATGAATCTTTTGAATAAGATTAGGGGTTGAATAGGCTGATACAAGAATAAATGAATCTTTTTAATAAGATTAGGGGTTGAATAGGCTGATACAAGAATAAATGAATCTTTTTAATAAGATTAGGGGTTGAATAGGCTGATACAAGAATAAATGAATCTTTTTAATAAGATTAGGGGTTGAATAGGCTGATACAAGAATAAATGAATCTTTTTAATAAGATTAGGGGTTGAATAGGCTGATACAAGAATAAATGAATCTTTTGAATAAGATTAGGGGTTGAATAGGCTGATACAAGAATAAATGAATCTTTTTAATAAGATTAGGGGTTGAATAGGCTGATACAAGAATAAATGAATCTTTTTAATAAGATTAGGGGTTGAATAGGCTGATACAAGAATAAATGAATCTTTTGAATAAGATTAGGGGTTGAATAGGCTGATACAAGAATAAATAAATCTTTTGAATAAGATTAGGGGTTGAATAGGCTGATACAAGAATAAATGAATCTTTTTAATAAGATTAGGGGTTGAATAGGCTGATACAAGAATAAATGAATCTTTTGAATAAGATTAGGGGTTGAATAGGCTGATACAAGAATAAATAAATCTTTTGAATAAATCTTTTGAATTCAAAAATTGATTATTTAATATTATGTTCTGCTTGAAAACTTAGATAAATATTAATTTAAAAGGCATGCCTAAAGGGTAGAAAGATAAGAAAGAAATGATAATAAACCATTTGTAATAATTTTAAAATGCTATTATTATGTAATTATTATGTGATTGAATCTGTCATTCTCAGTGCTATGAATTAAAATCCTTGTATTAACATTAGTGCATATTGTGCTGAGAAAGATGGACGAAAGCAATTTTGTCAATGCTCACAAATTAATGTAAGTTGCCACTGGTTGACTAGAACTATTACATATATAAAGTCAATGCATTGAAAATCAAGAAGAAAGGGATTCAGTTGTCAACAATTAATGCAAGCATTGCTGAGCGCTATTATATATATAAATAAGTACATTTCAAGTAACTCAATATAAAAATAGGAGAAAGGATGAGATGATTCTCCGAGTTGACAGGGAAATTGTCTCATCCTTACTCCTATGGCATCTTTCTAGAAGTGTCTTGTCATGAAAATTGACTTTCCCAGACACCATGGCTCGGGATTTTGGACCAAACAGTGTGAAAAGGAATTGACAATGGAGTTCCAACCAACCATAGGGAAGTCGAAGGATGATGATGAATATAAAAAACATTGCAAATAATCTTATTCTTCTTCTTTATGTGCTGTGTCCACTCGCAACTTAGGTGATCATGATTCTCCACAGTTTCCTGTCCTTTGGAGCTCTTGATAAATTTTGTTTTTTCATTATTTCTCCTTAACCTTGTTCCACCATCTATTTACTTAAGTTCATCAAGTATGTTATGCACTGTTTTCCTTTGTCCCGCTTACCCTCAATCTGTCCTGTGAGTATCAGATTTTCCAATCCCTCTTTCCTCATTATGTGCCCTAGAAATTTCAATTGTCTCTTCCTGATGTTAAGTATAAGTTTCCTTTTTGTTTCCATTTTTTCTAAAACCTTGTTGTTGCTCACATGTTTAGTCCAGAGTATCCTCCTTCTGTAGAACCACATTTCTGTTGCCTCAAGTCTCTTCCTCATCTTTGAGGAGATAGTCCATCATTCACTGCCATATAGAAGGACTGATATAACATAACAGTTCAGTACTCTTTTCTTTGTTTCTAGCTTTTAGAAGGCACCTTTAGCTATCCAAATGCGTCTTCAGATTTCAGTTTTGTACATTCTGTTCTTTGTTAGAACACTTCCCAGATATTTAAATTTTTGTACTTGTTTCATTTTGGTATCTCTGATTTGTAATTTGCATTTTGGGCTCATCCTTTTGTTAACAATCATGCATTCTGTCTTTTTGTAGTTTATGTTTAGTCATTCCTTCTCACTTTCCTTCATTACCTTTTGTAGGAGCTTTTGTAGTTTCCTTTCTGTGTCATGCTCTCAACACTGTGTCATCTGCATATATTATATTGTTAATATTGTGGCTGCCAATAATAAATTCTGGTAGGACATTTTAGAATTGTCTCGCTGTATAGGTTGAATAAGCCTGGTGAGAAGACATGTCCTTGTCTTAAAACCCTTTTTGTTTTTGTATATCGGCTGAAGTCATCTCAGTATAGGTTTTTGATTATTTTAATATCCTTCCTAAATATGTCATGCTTTCTGAACAGTTCCAACAAATCTTTGTGGCGTACTTTATTGAACGCCTTTGCGTAATCAATAAAACACAGGATACATGTCCTTTTACATTTGTATTGCTATTTCTGATAACATTCTGAGCATAAATATTGCATTCCTTGTTCCAGTGTCTTTGACAAACCTGCACTGTTCTTGTCCTATTTCCAGTCTGATTCTGCTGCATGCTCTATTCATCAGAATTTGGATGATGAGTTTTGTTAAAAGTGAGTTTCAGTGATCAGACATTGAAGCAAGTATTACTGACAGAGAGAATAATGTTATTCCTAATTTTATAATAGATTTGTAGTTCTTCTCAAGTTTGCTTGATTTGAGAAATTATACAAATGCAGAAGCATGTCTATTTGTCTTTTATAAATTATGCAAAAGTATTTGATAAAGTATGTCACAAATAACTGTTGGAACTGCTCATTAACCTTGACATATTTGGTAAAGATATTAATATAACCCAGAACTTAAATTGGCAACAAACCACCTGCATATGAATATAAAATGTATTCAGTAAATCTACAAAAATAGAAAGGTGTGTAATATAAGGCAGTGTCTCCTCATCAGACTTACTCGAACTATAAAATGGGGTGAGTCTGTGAGAATTAGAAGTCCTACCAGGATTTATTACTGGCAGCCACATTCCGAACATAAGATATTCAGATGACACAATGTTGAGAGCAGATGGAGAAAGGAAATTACAAAAGCTCCTACAGGAGGTAGTCGGAAGAAAGGAACAGCTCAAGATTCAAATTAGAAATTGGAGATACCAAAATCAAACAAGTATAAAAATTTAAATATCTCGGTAGCGTTTTAATAAAAGAATGTGTGGCACTGAAATTTGAAGATACATTGGGATAATGAAAGGTAAAAAGGTAGGCAAATTATTAAGAAACAAGGAAGATTTAATAAGAAAAAAAGAAAATAGTACTGTACTGTTATGTTATATCAGTCCTCCTATATGCCAGTGGATGCTAGAAAATCTCTTCACAGACGAGGAAGAGACTTGAGGCAACAGAAATGTGGTTCAACAGAAGAATGCTGAGAATACTATGAACCGAACATGCAAGCAACAACAAAGTTTTAGAGAAAATGGAAACAAAAAGGACACTTATGCTTCACATCAGGAAGAGGGAGTTGAAATTACTGATGCCCATAATAAGGAAGGCGGGCTTGGAGAATTTGATACTCACAGGATAGATTGAATGCAAGAGAGATAGATGAAAACAACACATAACCTAGCTAGCATTCTTGAGTAAATGGATGGTGGAACAAGGTTTAGGAGAGATAAGAAAAACTCCAAAATTGTGGAGAGCCATAATCGGCATCATCCTGAAGGAACCCGGCACACAGACAAAGAATCATTTCTAGATCATCCTCAAAGTTTGGTAAGAACAAATCAAGACAATTCGGAGATGTACAGACACATGCACATACATTCTTATATTATAGATACAGTTGCACATTTCCTTGAAGATTAATTTCTCAAAATTCTTCAATGAAGCATTGTCATTATTATTAATTTTTGACAAGTTTTTCTTTCATCTTATTTTCGTTTTTATTGCAATGCATAGATGAAAGAAAAAATTAATCAAAAATTAATGATTAATGAGATTTATTTCCCTGGATGATTAACTTGTAGAGAATAAGCTTCAATAACTTCCAGATCTAACGATTTTGTCTTATGTTCTTGGCTACGGATACACCTGTGTCAGTTTATGCGCACTTCTCTCCCACTTGGTATAACAAGAAAAGAAAAATGAAAATGAAAAAAGAGCAATACCCAAAGACAGTGTATCTCATCAGCCCAACATGTTGAAGAGTTATCTTTAGCAATGTTGAGTATTGCTTCTTAGATAATATCATTTTCTCTAAATATTATCTGATAATTTTAAAAGAAACCTTTTAATGGATTTTTTTATCTTTTTGTACAGCATTGAATGTACAGGATTCACCAAAAAGAAGAAATTGATTTTTCTTTCACTTTCTCTTTTTGCCTCATTTTTCAGATCTTGGATCGCAAAAATGCCGAAATAGAAGAACTGAAAACACATTTCAACAGCAAAAGGAAAAATCTCGAAGATATGGCTTCCAAATTAGATAGTGAAGGTAAGTGACTCATTGAAAGTACACTCACTCAAGCACATGCATACAGTCATTGTTCATAACACTTCAGCATGTACAAAGTGAATAGATATTTAGGAAGATTAGTCAAATGAAAACGTGAAAGGTAGATCATGTTACACCAATATTACAAATGGGAAGGATCTATCAGCTTGAAATTCAGTATTTAAAATCTGGGCTTTTACCTTAGTGTAAAGGAATCATTTGATTCATGGTGCTAACTGTACATTAGCCTCTTTTACTTCAGGTATTAAATGGAAGAAGGAAGAGGGGTGAGCAAAGAACCCATTCTAAATTCTTAGTCAGAGACAAAGCTTTCTTATTTCTAATCATTTTGACTCCTCCCAACAGTATAGGTTATGGTACCCCTGCACCAAAAGCACAAGAGTTGCTCAGGAAGCAAGAGAACAAATTCCCAATACAAAGGCTTTAGTGTTTGTATGTATGCACTAATTGAATCCACATCAGCATTTGGCAATATGTCCTTAGTTATGTGATTCTGTGGGGTGTCAGGTCCTGATTTAATCTTTACCAAATATCAGAGATGCATTCTTATACTTCACAATTTAAAAATGTGCAACTATCTCTATGTGAATAGGTTATTTTCTTTTTTTATCTACTTTTTTTAAGTTCCCTAGACTTAATTGACATCTTGTAGAAAATAAGAGATAAAAAAGAGATAAAATAAAGAAAACTAAAAGAATACGGAAGACATGTGGAAGTTCTTTCAGTGTTGACATTCTGAAGACAATTTGTAATAAACACTGAAATATTAATGAAACCCACCATCCTTTTTACTTTCTTAAAAGCAGAATTTCATGACTCTCTTGTCAGGAGAGCTCTGTCACTTTCAACTGATAAAGAATGTTTGGAACATCGTTATTGGTAAATTCAACTACATTTCAAAAAACTCTCCTTCTATTGAAAATGATAAACATTTTATTTAACGTGCCATCATTAAATTTCTGCTGACCAAATTTAGTTGTTTTAGTTATTAAGATTTTCTTTCTTCTCATCTAAAAAAAAAGAAATCAATAAATAAGGAAAGAAATATAGTTTCTTTCTTTTCTTTTCATTGGAGATTTTATTTATTTATTTTTTTTACATCTATTGCACAGCATTGTTGTTTTGTAATAGGAAGTAATTGCATTATCCTCATCTCTAGATATGTTGAAGACTGCATCATCCACAACACATTTCTCAGTAACAGAAATATCATTTGCAATAGTCAGTCCAAAGCACAAACATTATAAAGCATTTGCTGAGTGATGTTTACATCATCAGTGCCATGTTACTGTCAGATTTCACAAAAAAAAAAAAAAAATTAAACAGTTGACATAACTGGATCAAAAAATGTCTACTTTCTTATTTGAGGAATGCAACCACCAATTAGTGAATGAAATGAGACACTATGGTGATCCGGTTATCAGTAAAGGTTGCGTATCAATGTTGCCTTCAGGCCTGGGCTTATTGATGGTAATGGGGAAATTAACTATTTCCATGGAGGATCATTCAGTATTCATTGACAAAACAATTAGGCAATATTCACTTTTTTAAACATTTCGCTCCAAGTAAGACAATAAAGCCACTAAGATGCTGGGGGGGGGGGGGTACTGAAAGTGAAAGAATTTGAAAGAAAAACATTTTTAAGGAGCAAAAACAATAAAACAGAAATAAAGACAGCAGAAGATAATGTTTGTTTTTACATTTAAATTTCTAAAGATCAAACTTAACTGGAAAGCAGGAAGCTAGAAAAAAGTTCCACAAGTGAGAAGTATGAGAAAAAACCTGTTGGCATAGAACTTAGTTACATTTAGCCATGGGAAAAATGAGACCTAGCTGCCAATCTAGTACTGTGCTTAAATTCATAAAGTAAAAACAAAAAAGAATTATTCATACAATCTAAAATTTTTTACTGACATCCAAACCCTGAACTTCTCAATCACTTACTCTCTCATGCAAGTGGTGGACTTCTCTGCACATTTCTCCAGTGACCCTGATGGGCACACTGCTCGTTTAGATCTCATTTTACCTCTATCCCTGACTTATGTCATACTATGCAGCTCTGCCCTCTTTGATCATGCAGTAGTGTCTGTAAACATTTCTTTCCACTCCCCCACCAGCCAAGAAACTCCTACCAAGAGAATTTATTTCTATTATCAATAAGTGGATTGGGACTTGTTCCATAATTCCCTTTGTGACATCCCTTGGAATGAAGTTTTTAATCATCCTGTTCAAAAATGCCTGTCTGAGCACTCCTCCTAGGTGAAGGCCGGCATTGATGCTTTCATTCCAGCAAGGAAATATCAAGTCAAATCACATTCATCTTCTTGGTTTTTACTTGCATGCTCAGCTGCTATAGCCCACAGGAATCACTTCTTCTGTGCAACAGACGTGTCTTTGTCTCTGCTTGTAACGAGTGTAAGCGTGTCCTTAAAGAAGCGAAGTTACTGTTTGCTGATAGAATGAAAAAAACGTATAACATCTCACAAGTTCAGTTCTAGAGATTATTGGCGGCTCTGTAAGAGTGTGCTGAACAAAAGCAAATCCTCAGTCCCTCCTCTATTCAATGAATTCAAAGTCCTGACGTCTACAGCAGATAAGGTTGAATGCTTTGCTCGGAAATTTTCTTCCAACTCAACATTTGACTCATTTAGAAAACCCACACCTGATTTACCCAAGTCAAGTTTTCTCTTATATTTATATGTGCTATCCATTTTAGCTGTTGCTGCTGTTGGAATTCTTCAAATGATGTGGTTTTTGTTATTTAGTAAAGCTCTTTATTTGTGGTTCTGTAGCACACCAGAGTCTATAAGGGTCCAGAATCTATAAGGGTCCAATTGCACCTTTGCACTAATAAAGAATGAGATCAGTGAAGGGATTCAAGAGGACCATGACAGTTTGTGCAAAACATTAATTAAAATTACAAAAGTTTGCAGAACCAATTTTTAAACTTCCTTAGTCTTTATATCCCTTGTCAAAACAAATGAAGGATTTTAAAAAAAAAGAAAAGAGAACCTGCTCCTAATTCCATAGATAAAAATTGGAAATGTAAAAGAAACAACCATTCATAAAATATTTGATTTCCCACGACTAAATAAGAGGTGCTATGTATCAGTTGAGTGAAGTGCTTCTTCTGTGCACATTTCAGATTGATGCTGCTGCTGCTATCTATTTGAAAATTGCAGCATTGCATACTGTAATGAATGTTATAGTGGCTGAAGTGGTAGCATCTGTGAGGAGAAGTAGGTACGGCTTCAATATGTTTTCATGTCCTGAGTATGATATCATTTTCTTCCACTCTAGTGAATAAAATAAGAGACAATGATGATTTCATTTGTCAGTAGGAACAGCTGCTGTCGAAATTCTTTTTCTTTTTTTAAAAAAAGTTCACCCAATACAAGGCTCAACAGCCACTAAAGGTAGAGTGTTATTGAATGGGGAAAAAAAAGAGAGGAAAACAGGAAGTGAATATTATGAGGATAAGGAGGATAGATAACAATTGGCCTATGACTTGAAGATTCCAGGATTGAAATGTACAGCAAAGCATATGGGAGTCTGTTCTACAGTTCTTGAGAAAATCTGAGCTTCTTCCTTACAAATGCTTATTGATAGCTTGAATTTTAACAGAAATGTTAACTTTATCAAACAATATAAGAATGTGTACAGAAGGAGGAGAGTTTATCCTGAAAAAATAGGCTTATGATTTATTGATCATTGATAAATAAACAAGAGAATGTTCTTGATTTTCTTACGGTATTGATTTTTATTTACATCATCCTCGGGGACCGTACGACAGGAAAAGGAAATGCAAAATAATCCATGAAAAACAAAAGACAGACTAAAAAAGAAGCAAGTCAATATGGATGATGTTTGTTTCTTGCCAAAATATGCTTGTAATTATCTTTTGTTTATCTGTTGTATTCTATCTGCTTATACTAGGTTTATTTTTATACTTCTTTATATCAGGAATTGTTAAATTCCATGTGCAAAGACAACACAAGTCTTTTCAGTTCACTGTATTTTTAAGATGCTAGGGAAAAAGAAAATCTATCAATCTATATGTATTTTTTAAAAAATTACTATCACTTTTTATTCCATTAATATTTCCTGTATTTTTCATTTTAAATATATTTTTAGCTTATATCTTTCTCACTCTGAATTAATTGAAAGTATTCAGTTTTTATTAAATTTAAATGAGCACATAAATCATCTAACAAGAACAATATAATAACATATATAATAATATATATAACAATTACATATTTTTCTTTCTGTGCCCATAGTTGATATTGGAGTCCAAATAAAAAGCCAAAATTTCAAGTGCTGATTTTCATGATGAGAAGATTGATGTACTACAATACTTCTAAAGTTCACTCCTTCTAACTTGATCTTGTACCATACTTTTTCTTCTTTCCATCCTCATTACTGAGCATCCAAGAACATGGACAGTTGTTATGGCTTTGAATTCAGAGTTGTCCTTCCCCTAGACTGGTTGCCAGCCATGAGTAGAGAACCCAGTCTGCACTGCTATCTATAACTCAGAGCTGGAAGGAGAGGAGATGGATTCCTAATTTTCTCAAGGGTATTTGCACATAAGTGAATCTAATGAACTCAACTTGAATTTAAAGTTTCCTCTCCAATTCCTTATTCCAGGCCGATATTCATTCCACCATTTGCATATCCCTTGTATATACTAAGTTTATTAAATATCAAAAATAAAAGTGGCCTATATATTTTCTGTTGATGTTAGGCATTTGTTTTCAAACCCAAGTAAAATCCATTATTTTGAATGCTGATTTTCTACATAGACAAGCCTTCTTTAATGAATATTCATGTAAAACATTTTTTCTTCTTTCATATTCCCTCTTCATTTGCGTTTGTCTCCTAAGTTAAACTAGCAATTATTAAAGACAATAAAGAGATGGAAGTCAAGTAGCAGTTGAAGAAACCTTAAGATCTTCTCTGGAGAATACACCAACCAAAATATTGTGTTGTAAACAATCAAGATGAAGATATATCATTGAATAATAACAACGTTTCATGTTAGATATTCAGACAGCATTAAATATTTATAACTTTGCTGCTGTAGCCAAGAAAATGCCTGGTATTCACCTAAACATTCACTGTGAGTACATTTTCTTCACAGTTGCTTATTATCAAGAATATTTTATCAAGTCATGTGACAAAGCATGAAGAAAGAATTCTTTCATTGGATGTTGACTTTTTTTTCTGGAGTGTTCTCACTTTTACGACCGTGAGATATCAGCAAACACCAACAAAATCAAAAGAATTACATTCCGGTCAGTCACATATCTTTTGGAACATATTCTGCCCATCAAATCCACATAGACTGATGCAAATTTAATATGTTTTTTACTTCATAAAAAAATAATATCTCACTCTATCACACATACATGCAAACATCTATATTTATTTTATGTGTGCTTTTTTTTGTTTTATGTGTGTATACAAACACACACACACATATGTATTTTTATTATAAGAGATTATAATAAAAACATTTTTAAATCGCTACACAAAAGCTTTCATGTTTCAATACTTTGATTGTACTTCTTCAGGTGATGGTAACTTACTTACCATCGTTTGAAGAAGTACAATCATAATATTGAAACCTAAAAGTTTTTGTGTAGCGATTTAAAAATGTTTTTATTGTAATCTCTTATAATAAAAATATAATAATAATATATTGCTCTACTTTGTATTGAGCACATTTTTAGAAGTAAATGCTATGAACTCTGGATTTTTACTCCATCTGTTCTTTCTCTCATTTGGAGATTATATATATATATATATATATATATATATATATATATATATATTATTATTATTAATATTTTCATTGTCAAATGTTTTAAATTGAATCCTCAGATCTGTTTTTAAACTCCCACTTTTCTAATCTAAAACCATTCTAGAACTGAAATTGCGAAATGAGTTACTAAGAATGAGTTTCATATAAATAAGTTTAATCAAGGGACAAAGTAAGAATTCTGAAATCTAAAGAATCAAAATAAATGTCTGTGCCATTCTTTATCTTCTGACAGTGAAATCTCTCAACATGGAACTGTACAAAACAAAGGAAAGCAAAGACAAGCAGATCTCAGAACTGAAAAAGCAACTGGAAGATACATACCAAGTGAAAAAGTCTGAATTTGAAAAGAAAGTAAGCAACTTGCTAATCAAATTCTCCTATTTGGTGAGGTGGGGGGAGAAAGATATGAAACAGGAAATGAGTTTTGTCCATTGTCTTGTCTTATGTCTTTCTTACTGTCTGTTTTGTAAATTTATTTGTTTTTGTTCTCATCTATTTTTAAGGCTTGTCTTTGAGATGGGGAAGCAGAGGTGTTTCTCTTAAGAATTTGACCGCAGGAACCAGCAGAAGAGAAAAAAAAACAGAAGACGCAGGAAGATCTTGCAAAATATTTAATTTTCTTTCTCTTTTCTTTCATTTGATAGTCTGCTATTTGCACTCATCAATACATATGCAAATAATTGAAAGATATTCATGTCTTTATACCTTTTCTTTATCTGCCATTCACTCTTAAAACACTATCTCCACACACACACATTTATACATATATACATAATATAAAGGAGGTGCTGAAAAACTCTTAACCTAGTTCAGCTCCCGAAATCTGACCAATTGAGCAAACATGAGATATTTCAATCCCTTCTTGGTCAGGTTGAGAACTTTTCAATATTGTGTATGTGTGTGTGTGTTTAGACTATGGGTTTACTTAAATGTATGGATATATACTGATACACCCTGAAGAGTGGATGGACAGTTCCATCTATGAAACTCTGGAGTTGAGATGCTGAAGGTAACATCAATCAGCTAAGTGACAACCTTTTACTTATATTAATCATATATATGTATATATATATATAATCATCCACAGACAGACTGTTCTGCTGTATCACAGCTCATCAGTGTGGCTAGACATGTGATTGCTTCAAGCCAGGGTCAAAACCCAACCGATTTGACATCAGTCGGAGACTCTCATACCTAGGCCATCAATGCACATTAGGGAGAAAGGGAATTTTTAATGTATTATATACAAGATATAAGCATTACCGAAATATAGTAGTTTCTGTGGAAATAAATAAGAGGCATTACTTTTGGAGCATTACTCTCTCTCTCTTATGCACACACACACGTACATACATAGTGTGTGTGTGTGTGTATATATATATATATATATATATATATATATATATATATATATAGGGTGTGATAGGTAAATTGTTACTATTTTATATTTTTAATTTCACACATGCATGTTCTTTGTTTATGATTTTGTCAACTGCACAGTATAGGAGAATCAGTTGGGCACTGTCTGTGAGAAAAGGCGTACCATGACACAATTCACTCCACCAGAAATTTAGAAACAGCATGCTGTACTGTTTGGAAATTGCACCAGAAGCTCCAATACAAATATTTCAGGGTGTCCGGGTGTCAATCTGAGGACAATGCAGAGGATGCAGAAAGAGCTGGATGATATATTCAGTCAACATCATGGTGTTTGAAGTGATCACTAGTGATGGCAATGTTATGCATCCACTCATCTTCCCACAGGGCCTCAGTCCCAACACGGGGGCCTATATCAAATGACTTGAGGAGGTAGTGCTGCCCTGGGTCAAAAGGGTGGCTGCTGAAAAACCTTATGTCTGCAAACAGGACTCTGCACTATGCCACACATGGAGAACCCAGTCATGGCTGTCAGACAATTTCTGCAACCACATCACCCTTTACATCTGACCACCTAACTCCCCAGACTGCAACCCTTTGATTATTGTGTGTGGGATGCAGTTGAGTGTCAGACCAACAAAACTCCTTATAACACCAAAGATGAACTGAAAGCAAGGATTATGGCAGCTTAAACATGGAGACCATCAAGAAGAGTTGCAGAAGATTTTGATGTCATCTGGTGGCCATTGTTGAAGCCAATGGCAATTTTATCAAATAAATTTACTCTTTTGCATTTCAAGATATTTTTGTGTAATTTTGGTAAATATATCTGTTAAAATGAGATGTCAGTGTTATTTTCATTTTTGCATAATTTATATGACAATTTATCCATCTGTGTGTGTGTGTGTGTGTGTGTGTGTGAGAGAGAGAGAGTGGACCTTTTTTTGATCAGATGACTTTAAAAAAATGAAGGTAATTCTGAAAAACTTATTTGAAATTGTTTTCATAATGTTATAAATAAACATTTAAATGTTATAAAATCCTTGATTAGCATATTTTTTTTAATTACTTTCATCGTTTCTATGCACAAAATAAAGAACAAATAGGAAACAGATATTAATCTAACATGTTTCACTTTTCTTAAAGTTTTATCCACAAATCACATAAACTTTAACACTTCTAAGAGCAACAACACAAAATTCATTATCCTACTCTCTGATTTGCTTTCTACAAACCTTCTGAATAAATTCGTTATTCCTAATGCTAAGATCTTTACCACCACATCCATTACAATTAGGAAGAAAAATAAATTCAACACCAATTCAGATGCCAGTACTTATAAAAGAAATTGTTTACAAAGTAAAAGCATTTATGTCAGAGAGACATTACAACATCAAAAAGCTCATATTTATAAACATAAAAGAGATTTACATTTAGACAAACATTCAAACTTGCTTGTAATACACAGAACCAAAACAGACCATAACTTTGATTTTAACAAATGCCATCCTAATTAAAAAGAACATAATTCCTTAAGGAGAAAATATTTTGAAATCTTGATAATAATAATAATAATAATACCAACTATAAACACACATCAAAAACATATTACGTCACCAACCTTTATTGAATCCATTCTTAAAGAATCTAACGTATGTTTATCCAAAACAAATGGTATGTACGTAAAATATTCCAAATTGACATGCAAAAAACCAACAAGCAATGTCTGCTAAATGTACGTGCACACATTTACAAATATCCATTATAATGTGAATCCTACATAGACAAACTAGAATTGTTAGACACTTCCATACATAAAGCAATATTTGTGGCTTGCAATTTGTTGAGTTTTTGAAACTTTGAAAGGATGTGTTGTCTCTCCTTGAATTTGGAACGCCACGAATTATACTAATTATACTTTAATAAGTCAAATGTATATGAAACTTGATTAACCAATGAAAATCAAACAATAATAAAGGGAAAAGACCAGAATTTCTTTCTTCTTTTTTCTCTCCATTCTCTGATGAAACTTTAATAAAAGTGAAACATGTTAAATGTTTCCTATTTCTTCTTTATCATATCATTATGTTGAATTCTGATCTCTCTCTCTCTCTCTCTCTCTATATATATATATATAAACACACAATGCCCCCAAACACATACACACACATAAGTCTATATTCTAATGATGAGAAAGCATTTACTTTGCACAATAAAATATTTACTTTTCATTATAATCTTTGTTGTAAAAGCATTTAATTCATATTCACTACTGAATAAGCCAAAGAAATTATTTCAGTTGAATTTTATATAATATCATGAAGTTTAAATTTCAATTCAAAACCCAGCTAATAGGTGAGACTAGGTTACAAATTTTATAATGCAGTCTCATTATATATATATATATATACATATATATATATATATATAATAAATCAATAAATGTTCCATGGATTTATCTCATTCACTGACTCCAGAGTTTTGCATTACACCACTCATTAGAGTCAGATGGTCTGATAAATTTTTTGAATTATTACCAGATATCATATTTATACTCCTCAAAACAAATGCTAATCCTAGAGTTCAAGTTTCAACTTTGAGATATGTATCTTAAGAGAAAGAAATGTTCAACTTAGGAAAAGCTTCTATATATAAATAAAGTGCATTGTATGTGTGTCTGTCCGTCCATGTATTTTTCAATCTCGATGAATCATAAACAACTTGAAAAAACAGGTTAGTAACTACTGTAGTTACACACAATTAAAAATTAAATAACTTAAACTTTAAACATCAGAGTGGAAGGTTTAAAAAGGAACTCTTTATTAAAGGTTTGACTTTAATTTTGCCTTACATTGCAACTGCAATTGATATTGTCTAATTAAACCATAATTAAAATTTAAGCAGGACACAGTATGTTGCTCATATGTTTTTTTTTCTCTCTTTCTAGTATGAGTACTGTGATGTATTTTAAATATTAAATAATTTGTGTTCCCTAATGTGTTTTAAGAGTGACTTTATGTGAAGGAATCATAAAGAATGGGGATTTTACAAGAAAATAAAAATTGCATGCTAAATGAATGTAAACAAACTACGGAGATCAGGTGCGTATAAGAAGAAAGATTGTGCCGAATTAAGGTGTTGAATAAAGATAAAAAATTTTATTATTTCTAAATTCTTATAACTTTTACATACATAGGATGCTATCATAAAAGGCCAAAGGCCCAAAATCCCTTCACTGGAGCTAACCTAAAGAATGCCCATAGGGTAGCATTCAGTAAAACTGCTCTGAGCCTCAAGAATGGCTGCAACACAGCCTCAGAAGCAATTTCATGCCTGAATAAAATAGTTCTCATTCCTGTTGGCCACCACATCCACAATGACAGCCCTAAACATGAATTTGATCTTATCAGGGCAACTGGCTGGGTCACATTGGTCATTAAGAGGGAACAATGTCCTCTTCAACCATGTTCTGCCATTCCCTTCATCCAGAATTTGAGCACTTCAATGTAAGGATCAATGCCACCATTGATCCTAAGGACTTGTAACATGGCTCTCATTGCTTCCAGCCCCTAAGACCATAAAAGATGATATAAACTTAGTGTTCATTGCCATAGATATTTAGATGGGGTCTGTAAAATGCTGTCTTTCCTCCTATTCACTGTCAAGAAGCTTGCTCTTTGCTATGATTGGCAGCTAATGGTACAAGCACAGCATGACTTTTCATTTCCTGCATCAGATTGGAAGCTGCCATGTTTATACTCTCAATAAGTTTAAAAGAGAAATGAGAATATTAAAATTTGGCACATGCCACATAGCATTATATTAGGTCATCTTCCATTTTTGGCTTGCTAAAGATGTTTTCTGAAATACCTGGTGAACATTACATATCTTGATAAAATGACATACCACAATGGTCAACAAATTAGGTGAATTAGCATCCTAATGTAATTCTTTTAATTACCGAGATAGTAGGCGAAAAAAGCAGTTATCTCGATAGTCATACCGTATACCGATCAACTGCTGCCATACTGTGCTTGGATACCATATAGCCTGGTTATGCAGTTCCAAAGGAAACTCAATGGTCATCAGATTATTTTGTGTCTTATTATTCGCTGAATTTAGTTATCAGTTTTCCATCATGATGCACACTCGGGGTACTTGTAGCCAGTGGTGGTGGTGGTCAAAAAGCTTTTTAAGCACAGTCATCAATTTGCCTCATGTTATGTATATGTGTGTGGGTGCATTTAATTGTGTGTGCATGCATGTGTGTGTGTGTGTGCGCACGGGTGCACCTGTATTTATGTGTGCATGTGTGTGTGAGTGTGCGCGTGTGTATTTGTGTGTGTAAAAAACAAAAATAATGAAGATTTTATTTTACCAAAAATAGAATTGACCAGAGTAATTCCAGAAAATAATGCACCCAAGGCAAGTGCATTCCTTGCAAATAAATGTCTCATTATCAAGAGACAGAGCAATAATAAATGCTAATAATTAACATAAAATTGCTCATTCCCTC
This sequence comes from Acanthosepion esculentum, assembly GCA_964036315.1. Taxonomy (NCBI): domain Eukaryota; kingdom Metazoa; phylum Mollusca; class Cephalopoda; order Sepiida; family Sepiidae; genus Acanthosepion; species Acanthosepion esculentum. The sequence continues at coordinate 1,563,014 of OZ038493.1, forward strand.
CCACCATGATAAACTGTATCTGACAGCAAGGCCTCTGATTGGGAGGTTTTAAGGAGCATGGGTCCACCTCTTAATTGCTGTTGTTCCCGGGTTCACTGTGACCTGGGTGATAGCAACTGTTAGGGTCCTAGCTATGGGCAAATAGCTAACCCCTAAACTCAGGTCAATACACTATGACAGTATAAAAAAATTTATAGTAAAAATCCCAGCAATATGTTTTGGTAAAAAAAAAAAAATAAATAAACATTTCTATAAAAAAATATTACTACTACTCCTAAGAAAATAAAAGTTTGGTATTAAATGATCCAGAAGCAGTTGATATGCCACTAAACAAACATGCAAAAAATATACTCACCCCCTCACTCCTGAATCTGTATGCTAAGCTTCATAGAAACTGCAAGTCTCAGCAGATCATTAATATTATAAATTAATTGGAAATGGAACTAATGTCTTTGGTTTAATAACAAAATTAAATTCGAAGGCTTTAGCTTCCATTTTTGAAACCTGGTTATCACTGTGTAGCAAAAAAGCCATATTTTAAATCAATTAATTTATAATATATATATATATATATATATATATAAAGATAAACTGAGGGATCAGTGCTAAAGTCGGTTACTCACAGCCTGTTTCATATAACATAATCATCAGGTTGATATCTTCCTGATGTTTGTGTTACTGTATGAAACTCTGAGTAGTGCATTTCAATTACCATCTTAATATTATTGCATTTTATATATATATATATATATATATATATATATATATATATATATATATATATATATATATATATATATATATGTGTGTGTGTGTGTAGAGAGAGGGGGAGGGAGCATTTTTTATTACTTTATCATGTTTTATACCATGTTTTTATTGTGACTTTTAAGCTAACACTCTGGATCTATACACTCTTTATTTTTACCATTATTTTATTAGGAGTTTTATTCTGTCTGACTATTGCTGCTTTTTATCAAAATGATTTGGATTTTATATTCTTTGAATGCTAGATGAAATGGCACAAAATCAGAAAATAAATACATTTTGAATGTGCACCTTATCCTCCAAGAGTTTATTTACATGACCGTTGCCTCCACAACTTTGGCCATGGAAGCCTTGATGTTTTAAGTCAAACACAAATCTGGAATCATTTGCCATGCTTCCCTCACCTGTTCTCAATTCTCCCTTTGTTTTACTACCTGCTAATAGTTATTTTTAATATTGATGATGAAATATATTCACTATTATTTTATTGTTGGTTTTGCATCATTATAATAAAGGAAAAAATGATCAACCTTGAGTGTTATAAAAAAAGCAATAATCATACATAAGATGGAGTAAAAATGGCAATAGTGAAATATAAAATAGAAGCAATGATGCTACATGTCAATATTAAAGAACTATTTTTAATAGTGTAAAGTATTATTTGAATCTGAATGCTAGAAGCACTTTTAATTGTCAATCCTAAGATATTACTGAAATGTTAATGCTTATCAATATAGCTTCTTCTCACTTTGATGTGTATGAATGACATCATCTTTATAATTGCAAAGACTTATTTAACTTTTCCAAATTATTTTAGCAGCTTCCATGTAGGAAAATGTGAAAGTGTTCCCTCAGGTTCTCAGGAAAATTGGAACTGTGCCAGGCAGACCTTTAATATATCTATTGGTGGAGAGGAACTGTAGTTTGTCTTTAAATTGCTTATTGCCTTTGATTGTGCTAATTAGAGCCATCATTAGTAAACAGACTCTCCTGATAATCTTTTCTTATCTTTTATGTGCAGCTGCATAGTGTTATCAGCGAACTGGAGCAGGAGAAAGTCGACCTGCAGAGACAACATTCACAGAACATTCAAAAGATGCTTGACGAGACAAATATCCGTCTTGAAAAGATGGAACTTGCATACAAGCAGCAAAATGACGTCAATGTAAGTGACACAGTTTCTAGTTCCATATTTATTGTGAAAGGGATTTTTTTTAATGATTTCACCCTAAACAAGGCATTAAAGCCACTAAGATGCAAGGGGTCAATGACTGTTAGAGAATATGAGAGAAAAAAAGAAACACTATTAAGGAGAGAGAACAATAAATGAACAGGAATTAAGAAGATAGACAATAATGATTGACATTGCATTTAAATTTTCGAAGATTAAATTTGACGGGGAAGCCGGAAGAGATTTCTACAAGTGACAAGTGCAATAGAGGAAATTGTTAGCATAGAACTTATAGTTACATCTCTCACCATTTCAACTGTAAAATGATGAGACCTAGCTGCCAATCAAGTTCTATAATTAAATTCATAAAGTCTAGGTACCATAGAGGAAAGTTCATCAGAACAATTACCATGAAAGTATTTAAAGAAAAGGCACAGGGAAGCTATGTTATGGTGGTAAGAAAGTGATTGAAGCTGAGATACCAGATTAGCACTGATGACATTGCAGATTCTTCTTTGGATTTGATCAAGAATCTCTAAATATATAACAGGAGAACCAGAACAGACGTGACAGCATTCCATTTGAAGCATGAATGGTAGACTTATAAATATGTAAGATAGATTTATTGATTCTCTTATATGAGCATCCTTATCTTTATTGTTTTTATCACCCTTATATCAGACATGAGGTATTGTTACTATTCTATTTTTCAGATATCTTTTTTTTATTATACTGATTTCTGAAGCAAGTTATTGTTACTATTTGACGATTCTTTCAAAAGAAAATTATCATCTTTGTTTCTGTATCTTCAGAACCTCCCTCACTTATATGAGTCTTCCTTTAGTTATCTTTGATGAATTTATAGCAGAATCCTTTATTTTGTCCACAGAGAGATAGTGTTCTCCTTCTTTGCGTTCTATCTTATTTAGTGTTCTTTCTGATGATTTCTAAATTTGTAAGGATTTGGGACATGCCAAAAAGAAAAAATATGAAGCCATAATCCTCCCCAGACCCAAATAGAATAAACAGTTATGTCAGAAAGAATTTTTTAATATTAATGAAACTTTGCTCAGAAAATTAAATAAAACCTTTGATCGTGAAGTAAAATGTTAATTGAACAAACATTTCAATGGCAGAACATAAAATTCTAGATGAAGGTTCTATATGTTGTACTGGGTTAATGATAATTATATAAAACTAATCAGGAAAGAATCAAAATGGGGAAAACTTTGGAAATGAAAATATAGAAAAATATTAATTCTGGTTATTAGAATCATTTTATATTGACACATTTGAAAAAGACAAGAACACCAAAACTTTTAGGTGATCATGGTTCTCCCTAACTTCCTGTCTTTTGTAGCTGTAAACAAGTCTTGTCTTCTAATTCCTGTTCTACCAACCATTTACACAAGCTCAAAAATAGTGTTGGGATCTCTCTACCCAGGTTTTTGTTTTTATCTGAGTGTTGGGATTCCAAACTGTCGTAACCTGGGGAAGGTTACTGAATAGAATAATCAAACAAAGGTTGGTAATGAACAATAATACTCCGGACAAGAACAACACATATAAAATTCACCAGTAGTGCATAGAAGAAGTAATCAACTGCCAGAAGTGAGTCAAGTGAATTTCACAATGAATCTCCAACTGCATACCAACATACAGTATTTACTACTGTATTTACGTGAATGGGGACATACTCATTATCGTTCGTAAGTATACTACAGAACAAACATTTAACACCACCACCACCACCACATCTTTTAAATGAAACATAAAAGACGTTCTTTTTATTAAAGAAAAGTAGAAGCAGAATGTCAGTTGAAATAACATTTATTTATTCTTTGCAGAAATATACAACAGCAATAAAATGTTCAATTTTCCTAGAAGCGAAGTTTGTTTTATCAAATAATTAAGTGTTCTTAGTATGATGTGAAATGTATGGACAAACTCACTTTATTCCAGTCAACCTAATGTGTTTGTGAATTTGTAGACAAAAGACTTAGTCGGCAGCTGCTGGTTAATCCCTTCTATTGTGTGCATGGATAAGGCAGCTTCATTGTGTATATGTGTGTGGGTGCATGAGTGTGTACACACGTGTAGATCAAACTGGCCTCCCAAATTGTTTTGAGTTGTATGCCTCTATTTTTATATCCATAAGGAGATTCAAAATGTAATTTCACATGGAGTTGTGAACTTTTTGAATACAAGGTTTTCATTGGTCAGAAAATAATTTCACACTTGCTTGCAAATATCTTTTTCTCGAATTTACGGGAATGGTGAAAGGAATTACTATTTTTATTTTGTAAATGGTCCCAAAATAACACACGGTAGGTCTACAACTACATTCGCAAGTATTTTCGCAGTATTTGCCTTAGTAAGTAGTGTTTATCAAACAAACCTTCAGATGGGATTTTATTGGTTAAAAAATATATATAGGATTTAATTTCTATAAAGGCATGTTTTATTTATTTATTGTTATTTCATAATTCAAAGTAAAAAGAGTACTGAATTGTTTTGTAATATCAATCCTCGTATATGGCAGTGAATGTTAGATAATTATCTCACAGATAAAGACACAACATAGACGATGTGGTTCTACAAACGGATGGTAAGAATTTCATGGACTGAACATGCGAGCAAAGAGGAAGTTTTAAAAAATGGGTGGGTGGGGGGCTAAAAATATCCTTATACTTAAAATCTGAAACCTCCAAGTGACATTTCTGAGATGCATAATAAGGAAAGAGTGCTGGGAGAATTTGAAACTTACATGACATTAAATGTAAGAAGGATAAAGGAAAATATCAAGCAAGTTAATTATATTGAGTTTGGGCAGATGAATGAGAAAGTAGAGATAAAGAAGGATGGTAAAGAGTCAAATATTGCTTAGAGCTACAAGAAACAAGAAGTTGTGGAGAGCCACAATTGCTCATGTTCTGAAAGGATACAGCACATAAAAGATGACTATTTTATTGTTTTTGTCATGTTGCAGACAATATGTTCTTTGGATTTCCTTTTGTGTATGTTGCATCGGCAATTTATTTTGTCCAGTACATTTTTTTTTACATTTTCTATTGAAAGAATTTTGAACAACAATGTCTCATGCTCCCACAGGGAAATCTTGAAAATATCTAATCATATATGTGGGGCCAGGTAAAACTTTGAAGTTTTGTTTCTTAACACTTGACTACTTATGTACATGGGTATCTCTTAGTGTGGTGGATTTAGGTTATCTGCAACTTTGTTTTGTTAATGTTCCTTCTCTTTTCAAATCTTTGGTTCAGTTCTCATTAAAGGAGACAAAAAAAAAAGATTTCTTTGTTCTTCTCAGCTGCATCAGCATAGAATATTTCTCAAGAAGCTTTTTCTTGTTGAAATGCAAAAATGAGAAATTACAAATAAACCCAAACTGAATACATTCTTTAGATAAGTAAAAAGTGGTTTTTAAAAATATTACTTGGCCACTGCTTATTACAGAAGTTGGCTTCATTTTCTTCTTCTCTTCTTTTATGTCTTCAGTCTCTTCAGGATTTGGTTGATTGTAGCTCTCCACATCCGCCTGTCCCAAGTAGCTCTAAGCAACCTTTGACTATTTACCTTCCTTCTTTGTCACCACTCTACCATCCATTCACTCGTTAAGTAGGTTAGCCACTGTGTCTCTCAGCCGCTTCTTCCCTCAATATCTCATGAGTTACAATTTGCCCAACCCTATTTCTTCATAAAAGCTTCCTATCTTTTAGATTTTTGATTTCAAGCATGTGCCTTTTTAGTTTCTGTTCTCTTTAAAACTTACTTGTTGCTCACATGTTAAATCTATGGTATTCTCGGCATGCTTTTGTAGATCGACATGCTTCAAGTTTCATCTTCTGTAAGGAAATTATTGAGCATTCAATGCATAGCATGGATGGATTGATGTCATAAAAGAGTTCAACATTCTGCTCTTTGTCCCTAATGACATTTTCTCATCTCTTAATACTTTGCTTAATTTCTCTGTCACATTTCCAGTTTGTCTGTTACTTCACTATACAGAGTTAAATAAAAATTACTGAAGTCATTTACAAAGCTTTCAATAATTCGTGCACCTACAGCAGCATCAGCAGCCTCCCAGTTTGTCAAATATTATTAACAATTTTAAAAAGGAAGATAATTAAATTTAATTGACATAGAATGCATAGACTTCTCAATAAAACATGTTTAAAATAACAAATGCTGCCTCATTACACATCAGTTAAATTTCTGTATCTGCTTCATTACCAATATTATAAATATTTGCTAGATACCTGTAAGGTCCATGGTTGTTAACAATGAATCTCTTACTACTGATATTCACTCACTCTTTTTCTGTATCTTCTCATTGTTTCCCTTATTCTTTTCAATCATCATTGCCCATCCATGTTCCAATTTAACACAAACATGAATTAATTTTATATGCCCTAAAAGAATAAGAAATGTATAAACATTTTCTACTGCATCCTCTCTTTCATCTTTCCTTTGCTCTATCTCGTCACAAAAAATATCACAATTTTACATCTTTTCATCTCTAACTTCCTTTTGCTGTTTTACTGTTTGTCTCTTGATATCCAGAAAGGATTTCATACCAACACACTCTCTCTCCTCATGTCTGTATAGTATTTTTTCCTTTCACCTGGTTTTCTTTTCATTTTCCTCTAGTTTTCTTATCTCTTAATTTTCCCCTCCTCCCCTAAATTGCTTTCCCCAATTTCTTTCTGCATTTTTAATCAAATAGCATAACTGATTCCAGCAGAAAAGGCCTCTGTTATTTGGGATCAGATCACCCTCCCCCACACACACACTCAACCTATTTAAGAAAGAGTGTGTAGCAGTTAGAAATAGGAACAAGGAGAATAATATATTCTAAATTTCTGGGATGGGAAGTTATCATGATTTACATTAAAACTAATGTCCTTATCTTTGTTGTTATTATCACAATGTTTCAGCTATTGGGTCCTTCAGCCTTCATCAGATGTCTGTCAGTCCAGGTAATCATTACAGAATTTTGAACTGAACTCTTTATTTTATCTATCAGTCTAGATTGTTCTTATTCCACAGTCCAGATCTAGGAATATCACATCTTATTTAATACTTCTTAGTTATTGTTTGCCCTTTTCCCACTTGAGACCTGAAGGGCACAAACGTTTGATTGAACACAGAATAGGCTGTGTCAATGTTAGCTTCACCCAACATGGCAAATTGCTATGAAGCTTAAATAGCTTCATCAGATCTAGACTTTTATATGGTACCAAACCCGGTCAGAAATCTCTAAAAAGTCAGCTGATTGCAATTAGATCAATGATGAAAAAATGCTTTGACCAAGAATCTTGGCAAAGGTGATCCTTCTTTGAACATTATGGACTGGTACTACAGAATCCCAAAGAATTGTACCAAATAAAAGAAACCACATCACTTGAGGATTACCAACAGCAGCAACATCTAAAATGGATAGGACATGTAACTAGAAGAGAAAATAATGATATGATGAAGATGTTAACATTCCACACCACTTCAAATAAAAGGTCAGGAAGGAACCCACCCTCGCCCAATACTGGAAAGAGTGAAAAAAAAAAAATATTTGACTTGAGAAAGATTTTATAAATTTCAACCGAAAACTGTACTGGCTGCTCAGTCAATGAATGCCAAATGTTTCCTTGTAGGGAAACTGCTATTATTACCATTACCAACTCTCATATTTATATAACAAGACTAGAATATGCACGTGACTCAGTAAAATGAATTGCTCCTCAAAGTAAAAAGCTTTAAATAAATCTTAGAAGATTGTAACATGAGAAATAGCATTATAAATAGGAATATACTGCGGCTGCAATTGAAAATCAATCAGTCACGTAATTCCTTTTTATTTTGTACTTATTACCAACTACTATTTAATTATTCAAGAGGTATTTTTTCCTTTGTACCTAAAACATATTTTTAAAGAATTAAAAAAACAAACCTAAACAATAAAGAAATAGAAATCTTTCACCCTCATGTCTGTGCATTGTTCCGATTGTGTGTCAGAAATTTGATTAAAACAATTGAATCTAATTCACAGATTAAAGGAGGCAACAACTAATAACAAATGTTAGAGAATGTTTTGTGTCTGAAACATTGTGATCAAAACAACAAAGATAGAAACCCTTTTTGGGATAAAGTCATTGAATAATTCATCTTAAAATTTCGTGATACATTTACTTCATTTTCTCATGTACAAATCAAAGAAGCTAATGTGCTTTGAGATTACTGGGAAATTTGATTTTGACCCTAAAAACAATTGCACTTGGCACATGTGTTCACTGCAGTGCTTATGAAAGCAGAAACACACCTACAGAATGAAAATATAAACAGGTTATATTTAAGACTATAAATAATTCAAGGATTTAAAAGTTCTCCTATAAATAATAGGCTCTCTCTTTGAATCTGATTAGTGGGAATATATATTTATTTTCTTCCTCCCTCACTATTAACTCAAGGAAGACAGAGCAAAAAGTTATTTAGAATTAAAATAATCATTTGAACTTTAACCATATATATATATATATGTGTGTGTGTGTGTGTGTGTGTGTGTGTGTGTGTGTGGATAGTCCAGGTAATAGATCTGTTGATATATAATCCAGGTGGATCCTAGTAATATTAATTATTAAAACTGATCCACAGAGAGCTTGATGTATATATAATAACAGATACATATGTATTTTTTTACAGCAATAAAACAAAAATGACCTCAACATGGGGATAGTCTATTTCAAGCCAGTCTGTACGCAGCTATCATCGGCCCCTAAGTGTCTGTCTTGAAGCATTGTTTTAAATTTATTTTCAATGTCAGTCCTCCTCAGATAGATGCCTTGTTAATGAGCTTGTGTTAGCAACTGGTGGAGGGCATAAGGTATCTTATACAGGGGAATTGGTTTGGGGTTGGAGTTTATTAATGGCTAGAGCCTTTTGTTGTTTGTAGCTAAATGTCAGTTCTTACTATGTGGAGCTTCTTATACAAGCCTGAAGTGTGTTTTCCTGGGATTCACAGTAAACAGCTTATTCTACTATAAAGGTCCAATATTACTAATAAGCGAGGGGGGATTTAAACTTAAACCCGTTATGATTAATTTAAATTAGTTGAACAATAGAGTTATAGATTGTGGGTAATACCAGAGCACCCAATGGAATAAATCATGCTAACACACTTATATGCATATATATCTTCACACATACATATATGTATATTTACATATACATATATGCACACATATATACACACATGTATTCTTATGTAATTTTGAATCTATTTCTATGTCAACATTTCATGATTAGTTCTCTCCATTGATTTAATAGTTGGCATTGATCTTCATATTTTATTATCTTGATTTTTTTTCTTCTAAACATAGCTTGCACCAATCCCTAAAACTAATGGGGGGGGGGTGTTTGCGAAACCTAGAATTTTCCAATTTATTTGAGGATTCAGACCCTTTTCCTTCAATTCCCAATTTTTTTTTCGAAAGGGCTGTTTGGTATTTTAATTTTGGATTGGTGAATGAATGTCTATGTGTATTGATTCTCTTTTTAAATTCTCCTGCAGAAATACCGATGTAAATATTATGGTTTGTCGTATTTTCTTTAGGGGTAATGATTGCCTGGTATACTACCCTAGTGGATCTGCACTTGCCCTCTACAGGGCAGTTTTCCTTAATTCTACAATTACAGGGGGTTTCCATGTTAGATTTAGATTTTTTCCCATGGAATTTACTTAAAATGTAATTGTTATGGGAATTAATAATTTGGTACATATTATCAGTGCAGGAGTTGCTAATTTTGATTGATTTCCTGTTGAATATCTTATTTAGAGGATTTTTTTGTTTTTTTTTGTTTAGTAATTAAGTTTAGGAAGTACTGTCTGATGTTGATACTTGACAGTTTGCAGATGGAGGTGAGGGTTGAACCAAGTGATTTTTCTTTCCCTATTTTTACACCTACATTCCACTTTTCATGTATCAGTATTACTAGTGGTGGTTGCGTAAGACAGTTTACTTTTGAATCCACTTTTATGGAGGGCCTTTTCATATAGTTCTTTATTCTTATTAAAGATTTTTTCATTGGACGATAGTTTACTAATCTTAGTGCAAACCGTAATGAGTATTTGTCTTGGATTGCATTGGGATGGTTAGAACTGATATTAATATAGTTGGGGGTTTCATTCTCTTTATGGTAAGGTTTAAAGGTTTTATCATTAATGTTAAGGGTGATATCTAGGTAGTCAACTATTTTAAGGTTAGAGGAAATCTCAATCTTAAACCATAGGAATTTGAAGGCTGTGATAATTTTCTTTTGTAATTTTGCTGTTAGTGGACCATTACTATTAGGGATGAAGATGAGTCCATTGTCCCTATACAGTCCTATTAGTTCTGATTTTACAATTCTATTAAGCACATCTAAAATGTAAAAATATACCATACCTGTGTCATATGCTCCCATGTTTCAATAAAATCACTGTGGAAATGGGAAAAAACATACCATACCTGTGTCATATGCTCCCATGTTTCAATAAAATCACTGTGGAAATGGGAAATCACTCCATTATCAATCCCAAGAGCATTCATGACTCTTGACAATATTATTATGAAAACTAACAGTGTGAAGTGAGTTAAGTCCACAGGAATTAACTCCTCACCTGGTAAGAAGGCACTGGATGTCTGGGGAACATACCCTACAAATGAAATAAAGGGTTTTGTTCAGTATTACCAAAAGGTTACTAAATGCAAGACTATAGCAAGAACTAGAATAAAAACCTGTATGTGATTGTACAATATGTGATGTGAAGTTCATATTTGTACATATTGCCATATCTACCAATTAATTATAAGGTGCTGAATCCGGGGAAAGTTATTTTTCTATCTCGACAAGCTATAGTTTATCCATCTGTCATACCCTATGATCAGTTAGTCTTACTTGAATATTTACTGACCATAAATACCTTTTTTTAGATTAAGACATAATTTGATAGTTTGAAAGCAATCTAAAAGAATCAATTTATAATACAACATTTTGCTTCAGAGAGGCAGACAAAATAATATTCAGGATAGATAGATAGATATGAAAAGATAGATAGATAGATATGAAAAGACTTAGATAGATAGATATGAAAAGACTAAGATAGATATATATTAAAAGACTTAGATAGATATGAAAAGACTAAGATAGATAGATAGATATGAAAAGACTTAGATTGATAGATAGATATGAAAAGACTTAGATTGATAGATAGATATGAAAAGACTTAGATTGATAGATAGATATGAAAAGACTTAGATTGATAGATAGATATGAAAAGACTTAGATTGATAGATAGATATGAAAAGACTTAGATTGATAGATAGATATGAAAAGACTTAGATTGATAGATAGATATGAAAAGACTAAGATAGATATATATTAAAAGACTTAGATATGAAAAGACTAAGATAGATAGATATGAAAAGACTAAGATAGATAGATAGATATGAGAAGACTTAGATAGATCAGTTAACAAACCTTTTACTTCAAAGTGTATTTATATTGTGTTCTGTTATTTCATGTTGAAATAAGAAAAAAGTTAATTTTGAGCATTCACAAGCCTTTCAAAATGACAAGCTTCCTTACATTTCCTGGAGACAGAACATTGTTCGCATAGCAATTATTAACACTAAAGAATAATATACAACTTCTCAATGGCTGGCATTTCTACCACTCGTGATAGACATATGTTCCTACACAAATTTTCGAAACAAAAATTCTGTACATACTACACACAAATTACTCTCATTTTTTGCATACCTTTTAATAACAGAAAGTGTTTCATTCTTTCTTTTTCTTCTCTTTCTATAATGAAACTGATTCTTTTAAACATCAAGTGTTAACCGACAGTATCTCTTTTTTTTGTATTTTCTCTCTCTTTTTCTCTTAGTGAACTGTCTTCTTTTGATAGAGTTTGTTGTAAAGAGCATTTACTTCTGAACCATGTTCTCTGATATATTTCTTGCATGAAATGGGAATTACCTTAATCTAATTTCAAAGCTGCTTTGGATTGCTCTAATCCTTCAAAGAAGAAATTTTCAAAGGAAAACGTTTCTTTTTTGCTTTTTCCTTTCATTTGCCAACCATTTCTTTGAACCTAAGAATTTTAAGTTGTAATGAGATTACCTTGCCATGTAAAGAATGAATGTCTTACTAACTCTTGTGTTCTGATTAGTCAGGAGATAAATCAATTGCAAAATCAGATCAATACTTTGAAAGTACCTTGTAGAAGCACCTTCTCTTTTTCATTTTAAAGAAAAATTGAAAAACTTTTTTGACAACATTAATAGTCTTCTCAAAACTAGCAAAAAAAATCAAACAATTATTTCACTGCAATTTGATTGTTTTCATTAACACTTGCAAACTTGGCACAAGTCATAAAAGGAAAGAATTCAAAACCAGTTCACTGAGTAAGAAGCTGGGAAATCTATTGTTGCGGACTAATGTAGAAAAAAAAACTTTTCAAATGCATTAAACAATTCCATCCTGAGTTTCACTATAAACTATATTCAGCAGCAAAAACTCTGATTAGGAGCATGGAATCACCTCTTAATTGCTGTTGTTCATAGGTCCACCCTGACACCATGTGGTAGCACCTGTTACGGTCCCAGCTATAGGCAAATAGTCATCCAAACTGAAAAAAAAAAAAAAGGAAAGTATAAAAATACAAGCAATACATTTTATAAATAAATTACCAGCAATATATATTTAGTAAAAAAAAAAATTACCAACAATACATTTTTATAGTATAATTGAAGATATGGTATACATTGTCAAAAAGAATTTAAAAAAGCAATTTCTTATGATTAATCTCATTTCTTGTAAAGAAAAACAAAGTTTTCACTTCATGCTAAACAAAAACAAGCAAACCAAACTTTCAGAGTTGTACTTCTAAAAGACCAGATACTCTCTTTGTATAAAAAGAAATATTAGAATCATTGTTTCAAATATGGATTGATTCATTTACTTTAGCTTTGTTGTTTTTATATTAAGAAAAGGTGAGGCTACGAATGAAAATGGCTACAATATTATGATAAAGCAATAGAGAAGAGAACAGGTGTGAATGAATCTGTAAGAACACCTTATCTGAGAAACTTTAGCTGAAGAGTAAAAAAGTCCAAGTAGAATATTGTTTCAATGAAGGTGACTCAACCCTGTTGATGTAGCATGGTATAAAGGTGTGCAATGGGGGAAACTAAAGAATGAAGCTCGTCAGGACATTTTCCATGGAAATAATGATATAGTAGTGACAAGCTTGCAATGTTGCATCTGTGAGAGATGGGTAGGGGTTTGTTAGAAGGAAAAAATACCCCCCACAAGGCTGGGTAAACAATTTTGAACTGTGTCAAGGTTTGAAAAGTGAAGATTGGGCAGATTGTAGCAATACACCACTTTTGATCTCTGCTCTGATTCTTGCAAAGATAAAACGGAGGAGGAGGAGCAGCAGTCATGTACTTCTTGAAGCAATCCAATTTTTCCAGCATCTTTACTGGATGGATCACACACACACACATATATATATATATATATATATATATATATATATATATATATATATAAAATATGTATGTGTGTGTGTGCATTCCACTTGAGATTTAGAGTGAACAATAGATTTTCAAAGCATGGAACTTCATTTCGGTGTAACTATTTATCATGACTATATCTTGCTCCAATTTCTGATCAAATATTGAAAAGAATTGAAATTCTAACACACAGTGAGTAGCAGGCAAAATAAACAAAAGACAAACTGAGAATAAAACCAAGTCTGCTTTTTGTAGGCCTAATTTTGCTTAATGAAGTATAAAAAAAGAAAAATAATTTAGCAAAGTTTAACATTTATAGCCACAAAAAAAAAAAATGATGTACCAAAAGGATGAATTTTCCTTTGACACTGCAGCTATTATGCTGTAGACTCCCTCAGTAAATTTTATTGTTTTAAAAAGCTATTTTTAGAATTTTAATAAAATCCAAACATATAAAACTGGATTTATGCATTCTCTTTTTCCTCAAGAATTAACAACAAAAGAATAAAACACTATTTTAGTAAATAAATAGTCCAAGAAAAATGTCAATCCAGATGTTAGCAAAACTTTTAGCAGGTTTCTGGGGGTGAGAGCAAATGAAGGAAATGCCGAATAATGCATTTGTTTCAAAATTTATAATCAGTTTTTCATATTTATGCGTTTATTTGAATTTTCTTCTTGAGTAGTTTACAAATATTTCTATAAATTTATGGATAAAAAAATAGTTTTTTCCTAGTTAATGAAAGAGTTAATAGTTTGTAATATGGTAAGTGATAAATATTACATGGTTTACATATTTTTATAAACTTGTACAAATAAAATTATTCTTGCAAATGTAATAAGGATGTGCCTTCTCACCAGACATGTTCAACCTATACAGTGAGGCAATTCTGAGAGAATTTCAAGTCCTACCAGGATTCCTTATTAGCAGCCATACTCTTAATATAAATTGTGTAGATGACACAGTAATGATAGCAGACAGAGTAAGGAAACTACAAGAACTCTGACAGAAGGTAGTAAAGGAAAACAAGAAGAAAGGACTAAACACCAATTGTAAGAAGACAGAATAAATGATTTTTAGGAAAAGGGACAGCCCAACATGCAAATTACAAATTGGAAATATCAAAATCAACCAAGTAAAACAATTTAAACAGAAGACAGAAAGTATGGCACTGAAATCCGAAGAAAAAGAAAAAGATGCTTTCCAAAAGCTCTGTAAAGTATTAAGAAACAAAAAAGATTTCATTAAAAACAAAGAAAAGAGTACTTAACTGTTATGTCATATCGCTGCTTTTCTATGGCAGTGAATGCTGGACAATCTCCTTGCAGATGAAGAAGCAACAAAGTAATGGTAATGTTTTTCTATGGAAGGATGTTGAGAATACCATGGACTGAACATGTGAGCAATGACAAAGGACACTTATACTTAACATCAGGAAGAGAACATTGAAATTTCTAGGGCACATAATGAGGAAAGAAGGCTTTGAAAATTTGATACTCACAGGACATTTAAGGCAAAAGAGACGGGAAAACAATGCATGACCTACCCTTTGAGCTTGAGTAAATTGATGGTGTTGCAAGATTTTGGAGGAACAACAAAAACACAAAATTTCTTAAACACTACAGGAAACTGTGGAGAGCCATGATCACCAACATCTTGAAGGGACATGGCACATAGAAGTAGAAGAAGAAAATAGTGTTTAATATGTTTGTTGTCAATTCTCAAGCAAAAAAGAGAATGCATAAATTTAGTTTCATATGTTTGGGTTTTATTAAAACTGTAAAAACAATTTTTGAAAACAATACAAATTTTCCAAGGGAGTATGCACAGTAATAGCAAAAAACATCAAGAAAAACAAATTTACTTCTGACATGTTGTTTTGTTTTTTTTTTGGTGGGTACAAATATTAAACTTTGCCAATAATTATATAGGAAAGTGCAAATTGTCACCAAACAACAATCTGCAGGTTAAGTTTTTATTTTAGTTTTTAGAATTTCAAAAAAACAGCTTTATGCTGAGAAATATATTTCAAAGGAAGAAATTTCTGACATATAGTCTAAACTTTGAACTTGATGAGGTGAGTAGATTTATAAAAATGTTTGAATATCTTAAGGAATCATTTAACAGAATTCTTTTCTTTTTTATAACTTAGGCCAGCGTGATCAAAGATCTAGAATTTCGAGTGCAAGAATTGACTATTGAAGCCGACCAAATCACAAAAGCCAGGAACTCTTTGGAAGCAGAGAAGAAAGAATTGATGTTTAATATTGACAACTTAACTGATGAACTTGATGCCCTGAAGCAAAGGTATTTATCAGTGCTTTTTTAAAATATATTTTTAGCACTATTTCTGCTATGCCAAAACATTCCCGCAATCACAGGTACATATAAAAATGCTAATTGCTCATAGAATGATTAATAAACTGCAGCTCATTATTCATAAGATGCACGTCTATTTTAGAAATAAAAAATTCCATGCCAATTCTTTCTCAGTTATTAATTATTGTAACTTACCTAGTGAATCAGTATCCTCCCAAAATAAGAAGTTGAACGGCAAAGGAAATCAGTGTATTTTTTTGATCAATCATTATCAATTCAACAGTTCTTTGGTCTATTTGTCTTGTGTATATATTGAAGAGTCTAGATCCATGACTTCACCACACTAGTGTTGCTGCTGCTGCTGTGGATTCTGTAAAAAGTAGGCATTTTATGTGATGAGGTTGCTAGGCCGATACCCTAATCGTCTCAAGGAAAGAGGAAAAGTAATGAAAGAAAAATTAAGTCTGATTTTCAAAACTTTTTAACTAAATCCAAAAAAATGTTCAAATTTAAGGTTATGATCAACTGCTTTTAAGAAATTAACATTTTATTTAGAATCATATTTTTATTTTATGCCCTCGTTCATGTCTTTGCATTTTCTCTTTTGATTGTATTTTTTTGAATCCGTAAATTCTTTACAAGAAATGGCATTTCTGCTGTACAATGATGTAATCCAATCTACTTCTTGAGTTCTTTGTACATTTCATTTCAGTGAAATCTAGTCTCATATGTATCATTTTCATTCCTCTGATATATCTGAGAGCCATCAGCGATGTGTCCCTTTGTGTGTGTGTGTGTGTGTGTGTGTATATATATATATATATATATATATATAAGGTTTTTATAAGTTTTTTCATTTTCTGAAATACAAGTTACAATGTTAATCCTTCATGTATTGTTTAAAGCAGCAAGTTTAAAACAAATTATATCTGGTTCTAAAAACAATTTATCCTATCGGCTAATTGATTTCATGAATGTCCATTTTACTCACAGCAAAATATTCTAGCACTAAATCCAAGAGAAGAAATCACCTCCCTTGCTTTGAGATGAGATCCAAATAATAAATAACAAACATCACTAGAGGCTAAGAAAACTGAAAGAATCTGAATACATTCAGCCTTGCAGACGACTCCTGTTTATAAGACAGAGTTACCTGTTATACACATTGGTTTTTTTTTGCATACCTGGTTGGTTTGATTAGTATATTTGTTACTATTTTTACTCTGTTGGCTTCTTTTTATTCTGATTAGTCTTGCTTCCAAAATGGAAACCTTCCTTTCTCTCTCTGCTGATGGATTTTGTACTTGGACAAGGGTTGATCAGTTGTGACAATTTTAGTATAGGAGATAAGGAAATTGAACATAGAATCGGCTGTGCTATGGGTAGCTTCACCCATCATTGCAAATTGTTATAAAACAATTCACGAACCTAAAAACTTGAGTTATCTTCTTCAATAGCCTCATTAAATGAAAACTTTCATATGGATGCAATGCATGACATCTGACACATTGTTGTTTTTTTTGTGTAATAGCATATCAACATCTATGGGTTATTTAATACTGATATTTAAACATTTTGTAGGCAATTTTTTTCTTTTGAGATAATGGTTTCAGTGTTACAAGTCTTACTAATTAACCCATAGCTAGGACAGAAAGAGGTGGATTCATATATCTAAAGGGTATTTGCTTGTAAGTGAATATAATAAACCCAATTGGAATTGGAACATCGCTCTCCAATTAACAATTCTGAGCCATTATCTATTTCACCATCTGCACAGCCAAGCTTCCAGCACCTGGTATTCCCAAGTTGTCACCCATCTAGGTGCTGAATAGACTCGATTTTGCTTAACTTCAGGGATCATATGGGAACTGGTGTTTCAACATAATGTGGCCATAAGCCAACTATCATGAACTGGCACTATAGAATCACAAACAAAGAACTGTAGCAAATAACAGCTACCATATTGCTTGAGGACTTTCAACAACTAAAATGGGCAGCACATGGAACTCAAAGAGAGAATAATGACATAATGATCAAGATGCTGTCATTCCACACAACCTCAAAGAAAAGACAAGGAAGTAATGTGTTAGAAGCCAGTGTGAAAGTGCAAGACAAATACAATGATCAGAATTAAAGTTTGCACTGAAAAGAAAAAAGGTCAAAAAGGATGAAAGAGAAACAATCATACAGGCAAAGAAAGAAGTATAAAAGTTAAAACAAATCAAAATTGGTAAAAATGCAAAAGAATTCACAAACTAGGAGTTGGTGTATGTAGACAAAAGCAAGGTCAATCAAGCAGACACAGTATGTTTGTCTGGTAGTTAAATCTGGACTGAGTCATGTCAAAACGCAAGCCGTCCTATTTTATTGACTAAGAAAAATATCCCAGTATACATTCTATGTCTTTCTGACTATGAGAGGGGGAGGGAGAAAATCATTCCCATTGGGAAATCAAAACCCCACCCACTTCAATCTAAATGGATCAGTGTACTTAGTGTAGACTTGTCCAGTGTTGCATGAGTGCTATTCTTTTTTATGTCTTATTGTTTTGCATTTAACCATTTCTTGTCTCAACATTATTTTTGTTTATCATCTGTTTGTTTGTGTCATCAGAGGAATCCCTCTCCACTATGGTGGAGACCCCCCCCTATAAAGAGCCATTGGTCACCCATGCTACGTCATCAGCATGAACAGCAGAAAGGCCCAAAAAGGGGCCAGACTACTACAAGGGCCTAAGAGATGAATACAGTGCTTTCGTCTCTGAGCATGAACTTTTGCGCATGCCTTCCGTTATGGAGGCAGTGGCAGCAAGGACAATCTCCCTGTTGGCAGCCGAAATCAAGTCGAGAAAATTTAATGCTGTCAGCAGGGAGGCTATGAAAGTGGCCCTAAAGGCCTTAAATATTAGGGTAAAACTGTTAGCCCAAAGATCCTGCTGGCAACCAAGGAGGCAGAAAAGGCATTGGCAGGGAGTATACTTACCACCAAGATGCTGAGATGGCAAACGGAATACATGGGTACTCGGAAAACCCAGATTACATGGGGTGCCTATGTACATCACGGAGGACCATTTGGAAGCCTTCTTCTCAGATTAGTCTGGTGGAGGGGGTATCCTGCATCAAGATTAAGTCGAGCATTGCCACCAGTGATTTTGAAATCATGGTGACATTGACCTAACCCAAGTTTAATGAGATTCCCAATGTGATCACCTGTGGGTGACAAAATATCTTTGTCATCGTAGAAGGTGCCAACGATGAATCCGGCACTGCAGACTCAATCAACACCAGAGCAGCCAAGGGTGGAAGAACTAAAGAAGGCCTTCAGTGGTACTGATGTATGGACTGAGGTGGTGAGGAGGAGATCCAGGGTGGCAACCCCATCTCCCCAGCAGGATGTTCCAGGAAAGGGAGCTGACTCAGAAGTAGGCTAAGCAGCAACATCAGCAACAATGGTCAAAGCCATCACAGCATCAGCAGCAGCAGTGACATGAGCCGCAGCATCAACTTCTGCAAAAAGGAGAGCAGCCTAAGCTTCAGAAGCAGCGACAGCAAGAACCACAGCAGAGTCAGGAGCAGGAGCTTCCCCAGCATCAGTCAGAACAGTAGCCTGAGCAGCAATTAGAGGAGTTGTCATAACATGACCTCTACATGGAGGTCGAGGAAATGCCACCAATGAAATCTTCATCATTGAAAAGGGGGAGGGACAAGGAAGAGGAAGACGATCTAAAATATGTGAGAAAAGCAGAAGAGAACTGGTCAGAGTAGGGTGGAGAAATGTTTCATCAGCAAGAACTATTCCAGATGCTTTACCCATTAAGATGAGGAGCCTCCCTCCGTCCCCTTTTAGAGCTCCATCTTCCCTTTCTGCCTCTCCCAATATTTCCCAAGGAAGGAAAAAAAGGAGAAAGAATTTGTGTAGTAGATCATGTGGCCCTCAAGACGGACCTTTCCTCTCAAAGGAAGATGCATTTGAGGCCTCTGTTCAAATGAACCTCTACTGACGAGAAGCCAACAGAGAACCCAAGAAACTTTCCTGGTGTCCTCGGTATTACTCTCTTTAGGTAAATCAGGGGTAACCTTAAGGTCTGGGAGCATCTGGCCGGTGCCAAAAATGCATTCCAAAAGTTCTGGATAGTTCAAATAGTCTCTGGAGCTCTAAAGATTAGCACATTATTGCTCTAGGTGGGTTCCAGTTTTGCTCCACCTCTCTATATATATGTCAGCAGTATTGCCTGAGAAGGACGAATTATGTCTGGCTGGGTGTCTGGGACAATCTATCAGTGTCTTGACCCCTGCAGATTCTCATCCAGTCTGTGTTTAAGGGGTTTCTTGTAAAAGTTAAAAGATGTCTATTAAGTTAGCCAGCTTGAATGTGAGGGGCTCGAGAGATTAGGGTAAGGCGGCCCATCTTCTTTGTGGTCTCTTGTCCTTTAGATGTGACTGTGACGCAGGAGATAAATTTTGTTTGCAACATTGATGCTCATGTGCTGTCTAGTAACTTTGTTGTCTATTCAGCATATAAGACTATGTTCTCTGGGTGTGAGGGTGGACCTTGTCTATGTTGACATGGTGGGGCCAGTTCAATCTGCTTTTATTGGACAGGCAGGAATTCCAGCAACAGCTAACTAGGAACTAGTGGAGACGGTTATTGGGAATAAGTGGTGCGAGAGACCTAAGGATAGGATTAGGTCTTTCACCACCGAATATAGCCAATGACTTGCCTTAGACAGGACTAAGATGGTGAAGATTCTAGAGGATAGTCTGCCTTGAACAGAGATTGGAAGGGATTATTTAGAGATAGCACATGCTAGACAGGCTCTGGAGCATGAGGCTAGCAAGTGTTACCAGGGTCAGGTAATTAGACATAGGTTAAATGAGATGTCTAATGAAGATGTGAATATGGGCGTAGAATTGTGCAATGAAGAGATTCATCGAGGTTCCAATTGATACATTTGCGAGGTCAATACCCTGGAGGGGTGTACTGTGAGGTTGACCAAGGGCATGTGTGAGGCATTTTGGTAGCATTTTGAGAGCTGGTTTACCAAGGAGCCTAGTCTCAGTGGTGACAAATTTTGCTGCTATTTGTTAACTGAAGGAACTAGCTGTAAGGGTGAGACTGAAGAGGGCAAAGTTCACTTGGCATTGAAGAGGGTCTGTAGTGGCAAGTCTCCGAGATTTGATGGTCTGCCCTACGAATTGTATTTGAGGTTGTCATACATCTTTGTTCCAATTTTGACAACAGTGTTCAACAACTGTTTCCAGCAAAGATCTATCCTTGATTGGATTTCCAGGGGGTGTGATCAAACTGTTGAAAAAGGGCAAGGGTGTTGGGTGCGAATTAGATGGCTATAGGCCCATAACTCTGCTAAGCATAGAGTTAAAGGTTTTGGCCAAGATCCTGATGGAGTGTTTGCAGTCAGTTGTCACAAGCTTGTTGACCTAAGCAGACTTACACTGTGAGAAGATGAACAATTCAAAGCAACCTGCATCTGGTCTGCGCAATCATAGAGGGTATAGAAGATGATAAGCAAGCCACACTGATCTATTAAGATCAGTCCAAGGAATTCAATAGGGTTGACCATCGGTATTTGACGGATGTCCTTCAAGCTGCCAGATTCAAACCCAACTTCTGCAAGTGGATCAGCCTCCTGTATCGCTCCCCCAGTGCTGGATACAGATGAATGGGAAGTGGTTGAGCATTTTGTGTTGTCTCGGTCAGTTCATCAGTGTTGTCTGCTGTTGTCCTTAATTTACATTTTGGCATTGGAAGCCCACATCCAGCTAAGGGACAGTGCATGCAGTCCAGCTCTATGTGGAATCGCCATCCCTGGATGTTGAGCCATGGTTTTCACATACGCCAATGACATGTATTTTCATGTCATGTCATAGCAACATTGAGGTAGTACAGGAGACACTTCGGTGGTACAAGAAGGTGGGCCAAAATTAACTACAACAAGTCATGTTGTTTGCATAGAAAGGGGTTGCACTTCCACGGCTCTTTAGTTGGACAAATGAACCCTCCTGCATTCTTGGAGAGTGGTTCAGGCCCGGTTTCCAACTGAAGAAGAATTGGTTCAAAGTACAGTCAAAGGTCGAAGCAGTAGTTCAGACTTGGCTACAATGGCAGTTGTCTGTAAAGGGTAAGGCAGATGCGTATGCCGCTTAGTTCTTTCCGATTATCCTTTATCAATTGGCTGTGTACTTCCTCCTCTACAAGAACAGATAGAAGGCACTTGATTGTTTCTTGGTTTCCTTTTTGTGAGGTGGTCGCTGATCTGTAGAGAGACTGTCCATATCATAGGGAGCTGGGAATGCATGCTTCAAGTTTAGTGTTCCTATGCTGTGGGTTGACAGAAGATTCAATTTTGGAAAGGAATGTTTGGGACACCTTCCCTAGCATTACCATCACTCTCTCCATTTCAGAGGCTGAGTAACACCATAAGACTCAGAATCAATTAAAATTCATGTGAGAGTGTCAGGCGGCCTTAAGGGCTCTTCCTCAGTCCATTGACCTTTCATAGCCTTGTAGTCTATTGTATCATGATCTAGTGGAGGGGGGTGGCTTGTCGGCATCAGAGTTGTACTCTTTCTGGTCTTGGGCACCATCAGCGAACTACCTTAATAACCCTGAGTTTTTGGCTACCTGGCAATTGATTCATAACATGCTACATCTCAATGGCATAATCTTCAGATGGGGTTGGATGGATTTGCCTGTCATTGGTGTGACTTGGTTTAGAAGAAACTGCGTTGCACACCTTTTTAGCATTGTCCTCACGTGCGCCTTTTCTGGGGCTATGTCAGTGAATTGACAGCTCATATGGCTCCCAATCAGTTAATGTCCATTTATCTCACATATGCCTGTGACAATGTGTCACCCCCATTCTCCGGGGTGAAATGAATGGTGTTTCTCATGTTGCTAGCTATGGCAAGAATGGTGGTATGGCTGTCACGAATGTAGGGAATCTTGCAATATGAGCATTATTCTCATCAGGATCTGGTTGGATTCTTTGGGAATCAACTCAGGATGAAGATCAGATGTGATAGAAAGTATTTGATATTGACAGATGTTCACAAAAGGTGGGTATCTGTGGTGAGTTTGGTTTGTATGAATGGGGCTAGCCTTGATTTTCTCTTTTAACTCCCTTTGAGCAGAACAGGGTGGTTTCCTGTGAACCCTTCCCTGGTTAAGTTAGACTGTTTTATGTTTTCCTATTTAATATGAATAAGTTTTGCTCCCCAGCCTTGTTGCTCCCCAGCATTCTCTTTTTGTTATGATCCATGTTGAGATTCCCAGTTTGTTTTTGTCCCCTTTTTTGATCTCAGCTGGGTCAGACTTTGTTACTCCCCACTCCGACATTTAATTTTTCCTTCCCTCCCCATGAGTGTGTCAAATGGCAGAATACACTGGCCACTCTTATTATTTTGAGGGGTGAGCAGGTTCTGCTAACATCTGGTTTGTTTTAGTTTTTGTTTGATTCTTTTGTTTGGTTTTCAGGTTCATTTCCTCTCCTATCATTTCATGTTTCATGAAAGTTTTATATATTTTTGTAAAAGAAAAAAATTTAAAAAAAGAGACTTTATAAACATTATCAATTTTTATGATATGGAGTGTTTTGTTGATCCCTTGTGAATATGTAGTATTGTAGTATATGTTGGATTGCGAGGAGATGGCTGAGTTCTTGTGATGAATGAGAATAAAGTATTGATTGAATGGCTCATGATTGGGATTAACTAGGACTAGGATAGTCAGTGAAGACCAGCCTTCTCACACTTCACCTTTGGCCTTGTGCCACAAGTTTCTATTCTTGCAAAATATATATTCATTCCCATTGGGAAATCAACAGAAAGGAAACCGCCATCAATATTGGAAAGAGCAATAACAGCAACTGGACATGAGAAAATTATTTTCCTGAAATATTGTTTAAAAAGAAAGATTTTATGAATTTAAATCAAAAGTAACACTATTTGATTGGTCAGTGAATGCTGCATGTTTCCTTATAAGGAATCAGCTAATATTACTATTACCATTAGCATAAAATGGATAGGCCATAATTATTGTCATATCTACAGAAGTAACAAAATGAATGAGATCAATGGGCAGAAAATTTCTGGGAAATATCACACGTGAATCAATATGACATAGAAATATAACTGTAAAAACATCTACTCAAATCTTGAACCATTTCAATATTGCATGTTTTTGAGTTAAAAACAAATATAATTGATTAATAATAAAATGTCAAATGGCAATAAGCCATAACAAGACAAGGTGAAAAATTCCATCTGAATGTCAGTCTTAAAGCACCTTATTTTCTCAAGGAAAGTTTCTAGGCTGTAATAAACCAGTTGTCTGTATAATCAAATTAAAGTCATTTGCACAATTTACAGTGAATCACCATTCCTCCCCACTCATATTTATGTTTTACTATTTGTAATTATCATTATCAATATTTTTATTTCTCTCTAGCAATTTCTAGTTTCTACTTCTACCAATTGTCTGCAAAATGAAAGTCAAGTCAATTGCAAAGTTCTCAATAAATTCTCCCCAAGTTTTTTCTATTTTCTTTTCCTGTTATTATTGTCAATATTTTTATATTTTGAACACCAAGCACTTGCAACTGTTCTTATGAAAACATCTACTTCCCCTCTGCTGTTTTACACCCCCACCTTGCATTGCCAAACTGTCAATCTAAGGAATATAAAGAAACACTTGCATACAACTACAATAAAGTGAAATAAAGAAAATGGACAGTATATATTCTTTGGGTTTGATAAAATGTCATAAGCCGTGCTACATGATATAGCAAGTTCCTTATAAATGAGTTCAAATCTTATTTCAAAGATAATATTTGGGAAGACTCTAGAATTAGCTTTAACCTTTGGTACTGAGTAATGTTATTTCTCATTTTCCTTCAAGTTGATCTTATTGAGTGAAAAATTAACTCTACTGCTTATTTAAGATAATATATTATAATGCTAAATTTCTGTAGATGGCTGAATATGACGTCAATTTTGTAATGCCCACAAAGATGATAAAATGTCAGAAATTGTGATTTATTTTCCTTGGTAATTATAATATATTTAAAATCTGGTTTGTGTATTAGTTTTAATTTGTTTTGTTTTTTTAATCTTTACTTGACAAGATGACTTCTACTTTGTTGGATGACAGATTTGACTTTAATCTTCTTTCTATAAATGCTGATAATCTTTACTACGATGTATGCTGCTGTGTCCCCGGCAGTTTCAACCTAACTTTGCATAACTTGCCATTCTCTGAATCAATTCTTTCTCAAAGCATCAGTCCATGACAAGTTAGGAACACTTATATGTTTTTTTTTCTTTATAAAAGAGAAAAAAGGCCAATTCTGTTTGGATCATTTGAAAGTGTACACTGATGCAAATGGAAACTGGTTATATGCTATCATCTTTCGCAGACATTTTCGTCTAATGTGGGTTTATAAATATACCAGTCACAAGCAGAGGTTGGTAGTTGCTATCATGAAAAACCTATCA